>DWQW01000007.1:0-146746 GCA_018249695.1 Heliconius erato demophoon | reverse complement strand
ACTCCGTTCCCCACTTTCTGCCGAATTCTGGAGGCATTGCGTGTTGAGTGGCAGAACTCACCGCCGCGCTTAACCTCGACACCAGAGCGAAGAAATGGAAATATAAATTTAAGTAAATATTTCATCTACTCGAGTGGGGATCGAACCCACAACCAGTCGGTTTTGCAGTCACACCTCGTGCCGCTGCGCCGGACCGGGCAAGATTGGAGATGGAGAAAAAATAAATAGAACGAAATGACACTTCTTAAATTGTATTATATAAATAGTGACCTACAGCTTACAGATCAAATTGCAGTGTATTAAAAATATAACTGTACGTAACATTAAATGGTTACAAATAATCGACTTTAGTGTTCAATAACTTTATAGTTAGAAATCGGAGGAAGTATCTTCAAATATTTATTAATTAATTACATTTAGATCAGACAGAGGTTCAAATCCTGCCTAGGATCATTGCTCGTGCAAGAATAATAAAAATAATTATAGACAAAACCGTCAGTTCCATCCTTTTTGACTAAGTCACCACAACAAAACATTTTATTGTATTTTAACACCAATCGCCATACTAGCTACAACACTTCCCACTTGTATAATATTGTTCTTATTCGATTCTTAGTATCTCATATAACATAATAAGAAATATGACATTATCATCCACATTTAGTCAAGAGCATTCCAGTACGCCGGTCGTAGCCGTTGTTAACACCTCTAGTACACGATTAATCTAACTTAGCACGTTTGTTGCTACTTCCTTATCGGTACAGTGGTTGAAAAAACTTGAACCTAATCACTTCAACATTGCAAAGTTATACTTGTTGCGTTGGGGGAAAAAATGCACTTAAACATACCATAAAGAATAAGCGAGGCCCGATCGCTGCGTAGCATTCGCGCGATCTTATCGAAAGTCGTAAGTTTATACTGATTTTTCAATGACTATTTAGTTTTTTTTGGCATTGCTAGGTATGTTTTTATAGCAGATTCAAATCCTGTCTGAGGTGACAATGAAAAATATGGCACGAAAAGCATAATCTTTAAATTATATGGCAAGAAGCGTTTCCGCTATACATTTTATCTTATATACAAACTCTTTTTAAAAATAATAAATCTATGTTATACCTGAACAAAGTAGCATATATACGTACGTAATAACCTAGTCTAACTGCTAAATCATTGTAGTATTTTTTTTAATCCACCTTCCAACCACGTGGCCACTGGCCCGTAGCTCGCAAACCACGACATTTATCTACTTTTAGGAGAATTTAGAGAAGATAAAACTAACCAGTTATTTCAGGAGCCTGTCTGTTATTGCGGAGACCAAATGTAGTTTGTCTTAAATCATTCTATATAATGATACAATTATGTTGATTTATAGACAGACATCTTCAAGGAGTTTTTATGATTCCGTTTATTTACATATATAGCGTTAGTTGGTTTTATAAGAAAAAAATGTTTATTGAAGTACGAGTATTTGCTAGTATTGTTATTAAAATCATAATTTTACAAATATTCATTAAAATTTATTATACTTATTACTTTATGTGATAAACGTGGGTTAGATTGTCACTCGAGCTGCTGCTTATATTCAAACACATACATTCCCCTATCCCGGACCCATTACACTTAGCGCGGCGTTTAATTTCGCCACCTATTACACCATCTTTGGTCACTTTGCAAAATCCGGGAGATCCCTGAAGATTATAAAAAAAAGTATGTACATTTGGATACAATATATTAGGATAATTGCATTTTCAGTCATAGCCAATAATGTATCTTTTATATTCGTGCGGGCTCCGTGCCGGCCGGCGCGAGCCTGGCTTCCCAGAACTCTTTAATTGCATCCACTGCGAATATCGAACGCTTAAAATCGATTTTTTATTCGATTTGTCCCATGTGAGCTCGAGTTCAAAATCTTGTTTTTGTTTCTCGATAGTGAACGCACTGTTTATGCAAATTTTACACGCATCTACTGAAACTTCTCAATTAATTAAAGATGGTGACAGACCTCTGCGTTAAAATGTAACGTTTTCAGATTTCATAAAGACGATAACGACTTTATATTTTCTTACTTCAGCCATTATTGAAGTTTAATTCTAAATAAGACAAAAGAAGAATAAGATATTGGTTGGTTTTCGAAATATCTTAAAATGTAATATTACACTAGAATTATAATTTATAAATTATTATTTTTTTAAATTGAATGACATGAACCACACGCAGAAATTAAAAAAAATCATTTCGTTTTATAAAAATGTATAATTTACAAAACTTCTTTTGACAAAAGCTAAATTTAAGTTATAAAAGAATGTATTACGACTAACGTATTCACAAATGTTGAGAATAATTTTAATTGGAGACATAAAGGATAGTGGGCATTAGTCCAGTTCCAGTATTTCAATGAGCGAAATTGTCGCATTCACATCGGCCTGCCTGCGCGTGTCTTCACACCTTGGTACAACCTCGAGAAAAGACATTTTGGTCCTTAATTACCTAAAAATTAGATACAATTTCATTTGAAGGCAATATTTAAATCACCTCATTTAAATAACAACCAATTCCCAACTTTCCTTCGATATCTTTTAGGTATAAATTTGCAAATACGTAACGACCAATGAAACGTTAACTATTAATCCACATTAAGGATAATTCACCTTTAAGCATTAGGTATTAAAGTATAATTTGCTTTGTTAACAAAATATTAATATATCAGTTGTACTTCTAAAGCTATTCGTGCAGGTAATGAGGTGAAACAACTCAAAATGCGGATTCAAATATGTACAGTTTTTATCTTCTACCAGTAACTGCTAAATAGGTATCTAATCAGGATCTAGTTAGGATAGAATAGTTAGAGTGATAGAGGCTCGGCTTTGTTAGTTGATTGAAGTCATTAGACTGTAAGCTTCTGTCAGGTAACGGGAACTTCCAATAAGCTTAGATTGTCCTACTCCATTTGATTTTTATAGTGATTTTACCATAAAATAAAGTGATAAATAAATATTTTTTAATTTTATACGTCATTGTTTCGGGTTTGCGCTGTATCCCACATGTAGCAGGGACCCTAGTGTTGAGACACGTCACTCCCTACTTTTCTCTGAATTTTGAAGGCATTGCGTGTTGAGTGGCAGAACTCAACGTCGCGCTTTGCCTCGACGCCAGATCGAAGGATATAAAAATATAAAATATTTAATTTCCTCGAATAGGCAATCGAACCCACAACCTGTCACGTTTACAGCCTCACGTATGCGCACTTGCGCCTCGACTGGCCTCAACATTGTCTACATACAATGCAATAATTATAAACAACTGTGCAATTAATAAAACAACTCTATATAAAAAATACACAACCCATTTACACCACAATGAAATACCTACCGACTATAAACTATAATATAATATAATAAAATCTATCGGGAGCAGATAGCCCACAAAATAAAAGGATGACAGACAGGTGTGGCTCACGCTCGAGCAAGGTGCACGTTCAGGTGTATTTGCTTAACAAGGTGCTCACTCAAGGACTGTAAAATAATATAATACACCATTGTATTGCGCGAATTGTATTGTCTTATATAATTGATTGATATTATTGGTGTTTTTTTTTCCTGAATTTTGATGTAATTCCGCCGTTTTGACTCGTTACTAGAGCGAGAACATGGAAATGTTAATTATTTCATTTCTCTGAGTGGAATCAAACTCACAACCAGTAGCGTTTAGAGCGTGCGCTTGTGCCTCTGCGCCACAACTGGCTTCAACTTGGACTTCAAATATTTGAAAATTAATTTGTAACAAAAAAACCTACTTCAAACAATAAACTAAAAAAAAAAATAACAAAAATAATTGAAGAAATATTTTATAATTTTGAAGTTGGTGTCAAAGTTAATGCTACAAAAACCTCATGTAGTAAGTAAGATGTTACGTATGCTTCATATCAAATTACTAAGTCTGTTTTACGTGGCAAAAAAAATATATAGTCGACTTGATAACCTCCTTTTGTTCCAGAAGTCGGTAAAAAAATACATTTTTTTTTCACAGTTTTAAAGAAGTAGGAAAAGTAATAACTATATAACGAGCAATTGAACTTGAGTAGTAGGACCTACATGATAGAATTTAAAAAGCCCTTTTCATACAAAAAGTCCCCAGTAAGCACCGGGGTATTATTCCAAATTTCAAGTTTCTAGGTTCAACAGTTTGAGCTTTTACGCGGAAAGACGATAAGAGAAATTAAGATAACTGATAAGATCGCATGATTTATCAATGTCGAAAAATGTACCAAAGACTAACAGTGAAATCATTTTTTAAGCAACAATATATGTGTGAATATAAATATGTATTATGTATGTAGATAATTGTTATTATGAATAAAAATTAGAAAATAGTATGAATGGCTGAGTTTTTTTTTTAAATTATAATTTAATTTAAATTAAAAATAAGAAAAGAAACACTGACCACAATTAATAGCTGTATCCTGCACATAATAGCATAGGCAGGAGCAACCAAGTAAGAAGACAGAATACAGCGCTAAGTTCCGCCACTGTACACTCATTTTATTAAAAGTTCAAAGGAAAATGGCCAGCGGAGTGTCTTATCGCTAGTTTCCCTCCGCCTAATCTACTATATTCAGGATTCAGCTTAAAACAAAACAAAGTATATTCTTTAAATAACCACACATTTGCTAGCTCCTGTAGGTCACAAGCAATCAGTAATTGGAGGGTCACGTCATGATGAGTGGGTACTTTGATATTAAACAATGTGGTCTTGGTCACGATTTAACTACTAGTAAATTATTATACATGTATGTATATATCTATATTTATTAAATATTTTTCTGTATTTTGTGAAAGTACATAAGTCTATTACATAATAAGTTCATTTATTGTAAGGTTAAATGAAAAATACTCTTAATAAGAAATTACGGCATTTCGTAGGTCCAAGGTTTGGTTTCTTATAGGATAGGGCAATTTATCATCGATTTATACTAAGCAAAATAGTCTGTTTCTTATGACTTCACTACTTGGAGAATAAATAATTAGAGTACATTAATTCAATTTCAACACAAAATATTTTGTTTTCTAAAATAAATTCATATTATTTTGTAAAATATTATGTAGAGTACGTAATATTTTGCATAAAATAACACAAAATGATGATTATATTCTTCGTTCCAATAGGACAATGCGCAGCGATAAGTAACGCCCATATACAGACTCTCAATTAAATTAGTAAAAAGTACCTACACATCGATTAAATTAGTATAAAGTGATGAACAAAGTGACTCCACTCATTCATCTCTACATAATAAGAAATGTAGTAACTATATAGAAAAGCATAATACAATAATAAATTATATTAAATATTTTCAATTTAACTTTTAAAAATCGCCCTGTATAAATTTGGTTAGGTGCAAAGGCGCGTGCGCAGCGCTTTGACAGTTAACCTTAGATGAACTGACAGACTCACCGTTCGTTTCTCGGAACCTTACAAATTCAGAGGTAATATGTATATATAGTAAGAATACTTATATTTTATTTCGCATAACGAGTTGAAATGTAAATTTTATACGGTCTTAAGTTGCAATAAAAAAAAAAAATTAAACAATACATTTCTATAGTTAATAATGTTATTTTTAATAATGTTATTTTTAATAATGTTATTTTGAATAATTAACGTTCATTGTAAACACACAATTAAACAGGCCATTTGTAGTTAAATCGATAGTCGTTTTCTTTCTTTACTATGTAAGAAATGTAAAATGTATCCCTTTTTTCTCACTATAATATAAATTTATTTATGTTTCATAAAAATAATCACAATTTTTCTACTATGGCTTGTTAGAACAGTGGAAGGCGGACATGGCCAAGATAATTGATTGATATATATATATATATATATATGTTTTATATATATATATATATATATATATATATATATATATATATATATATATATATAATACTACATCGTGTACGGGTATATTATTTACGACGAATATACACTTGATAAATATATACATTAAATATTGCTTAGATTTCAGGCAGGTAAAGAATAAATATAGAAATGAATGACAATGAAATTTTATTGCAATAAAAAGTACAAAAAAAGTCTTATGTTTTGAACTTAAGACGATTAAAAATCTAATATTGCTTTAATCCCTAATAAGAAACATTGCGGGATGAGGGGGGAAAATCAACTTCGCGTTCTGTCCAGTCAGAAAAAGGAAATGACAATAATTCATTCCTCCGATTGGAGATCTAATCATCGCGTTTACTCTCCGACACCATCCCACTGCGCCTTGGTGTACTCAAATAAAACATTTTTTTTTCAGGTTTACCCTGTATCTCGCATGTAGAAGAGTAGGCAGAGGGAGCCTAGTCCAAATCTCGGCACGAACTCACCGTCAACACCAGAGCGACGAAATCAAAACAATAAATATTTAATTTTTTCGAGTGAGAATCGAACCCACAACCTATCGCGCTTACAGGCACACACTTCTGCCACTGCGCCACGACTGACTGGCCTCAATAAATATTTAATTCATTCAAACAAATAATTGAATATATAGATTTATGTGTATTTAGATAGGCGCACAAATTCACAACATAAATAAATTTTCTGTCTGTGGCAACGCTAATTCAAAAATATTTAAACAAAACTTAAAATAATTTCACCAAATTCGGCCAATTTATCAAAAAAATACTAAAATAGCACTATAATCTCTATAAGCTGTTAATATAATAAATATATAAGAAGCAATTTTAAAGTTTTAAAGGCAGGCAGGTGTCTGTGCAAGCTTGTCTCATATAACCGCAGCTTGATTGATAGATTCTGTTAAGCCTGATAGTATCGATTGACAGTATAACGATTATTGTTGTATTTATTGAAATTTAGTAGACTTTATAGAATATTTGTTTGACATTTTTGCCATTTCTTAAGTTATTTAACTCATAAAAAACGTTATTTATAGAATATTTACATATTTTAGTCATTTTTCATGTTGTTCACTCATAAAAAACGTTTTTTGACCATTCTATGAAGTAATTAATAACCATCGAACCCACAATCTATTTCTGTTCGTAGTACACCTATTACTACCTATAGTTAACAACAATAATGTTATATATATACTTAATATTTTTAATTATAATTAACTTATTAATTATTTCGTATTTTTAGAAACCAAACCAATTGAGGTTGTCGTAGCGCAGGAGCACGCACGTGCGACTGTAAAAGAGGTGGTTGTAGGTTCGATTGTTTTTTCGATTGTGAAAAGACATACCTGTGTTAAAGGTTATTAAATTAATAATTTTACAAACGATAACACGCCTTGGGAATAAAATGCTCACTCCAGTCTGTTTCAAAGGTATCATTGTCACAAATAATTAAATATGTATTTGTATAAAATTTATTTATAAAAAAACTCCCGCTGAGGTTCTTGCGCCGGTTCTTCTCAGGTCTTAAGCATTAACTTAGTGAACTAGTGGTAAATTATTTGAAATTTAAAAAATCTAGGGAATGACATGTTTCATATTTTAATTACTTCGCTCTGGTAAGGAAAATGAGTGAGGCGTTGAGATGGATATTATCTCCTTAACTGTTAATATGAGTTCGAAGGTTGGACAATTACAATGGCTATTTGCAAGATACAAAAACGTCTAAATAGAATCATGATAGTTATGGGTTCGATTCCTACTTATAGGAATTATTTATTTTGTTTTTCTCGCGTAAAGCGAAAAACGAAGTAATGCTTTGTTTAAATAGGAATAGGATAAGTCGTGAAGCTGGAAACAATAGTTACAAAGACAGTTAAAAATCATATTTAAGGATTACTTTCTGATAAAATTCTGGTGTTTAGCATTAGGCGAAGGATTCTGTTACGAATGTAATAATCACAAAATAGCTTTAAACGTAAAGAAAGTATCAAGCTTAAGATTTTTTTACGCTCTTAGTCTTCTTGGCGAGGTGGCAAGTTGGAGGCAATGAACACGTGTGCAAATTTTCTAACAAATGAGTGTTGCAAAATTTTCTTATACTGATCGACAGATAGATAAAATTGAATCTAATAAGACCATTTTAAAAATGTATATACGTTTTCTAAGCTTACAGTTATTTTGACTTTAATATAATAATTTTAATTATACAAAAAAAAGTAAATGTTATATGCAAACGTAAATAACGCTAGCAATTAGCGCATAATATATGTTCTGTCCTTATAAAGTTGACAACAATGGATCTTTTTGCGTCTGGTTAGTTTTCGGAACGAGGCAGACAGCCTAATTTACTAGATACATTTATATCTTCGTTATACACCTTGTCTTAAGCAATTGCAATTCTTGTAATTTTCGTTGCTTTTTGAAAATATATTTTTTTATTATTTTATTAATGTAATGTTTATTTTGATATATATTTCGATGGTCAACTGTACGTTTGGAGGTCAGTCGTGGCGAAGGGGCATAAACGTGTGACTGTAAACGGGACTGGTTGTGGGTTCGATTTCCACTCGAGGAAATATTATTTTTCACTCCAGTGTCATACCAGCAAAGCGCGATGTTGAATTCAGTCACTTACGCAATGCCTCCAGTATTTAGCGGAAAGTAGGAAGCAGAGAGAATACACTGTCAAGCTGAAAAAAAAAAAGAAACTGTACTTTTTTATTAATATAAAACGTCTAATTTCTACTTCATCTTTTAATGTTTATTCTCTACCTCTATCTAACCGCAACTAGTTAGTACCTACATAAGTATATTTAATTAATTCACTGAAAGCGACCATTATAGTTAAAAATTATACTTTACACATAGCTAAAACAATTTAATTTTAATTATACAATAAAATTACAGTTTTAAACAAAAACAAGCATATGTTTTTAACTTTTATGTTGCAATAATATACTTTATGCATGCAAAACAATATGTTTTATTATATGTATTATGTTCGAGTGCACATAGACTGTAGAAGGATAATATAATACTTACGAGAAACTATGGTAAAGAGGTAATGCATTAAAAGCATTTTTTTTGTCTTCACGTTGTATCCCGCATAGCAGGATGGGCAGAGGGATCCATCCCATTAAGACTTCCATTTCCCATTTTAGCCAAATTTTGGCATTGCATGTTGAGTGGCACGACTTAATGCCGCACTTCGTCTCGTTGGTAACGAATGAGGAAAGAAAAATATTAAATATTTTATTTGAATGGGAATCGAAACCACTACCTCGCGTTAACAGTCGTACGCTTGTACCCCTGCACCACGACGGCCTCAATTCTAAACAAAAAGTAAATTACACTTTTTTTTAATTTTCAGTTTTATTCCGCATATAACCATACCATTCATAACGATAACCTCGACTTGGAGTTTCTAATATTCCATATTTTAAAATTTTAAAATCAAAAACACAATGGAGATTGTGAATATTTCTTTTACAAAAGACGTAAAAACGCAAATAATGCGTGAAAATAAAAAAAGTGAAAAAAAAATGTCAACTCAAATCAATACGGGAAACAGGAATCGTACTGGTAATTAGTGTGCCCGTTGTAAAAGGTGTACGTCTAAACTTCCGTTCGGCTCAGCGGTTTCTTCTGGAGCAGGTGCTATTGTCCTTTATAATCTTGTAGTAATAAAAAAATAGAATTGGAATTCGCAATTACTGGTCTGTGTGATTAATATGAATTAACCTTAAATAAGTTTATATTGTTTTTAATACAATTAAGTATGTGTTAATTAGGTATATATATATTTTTTTCATTTATGAATACCTTTTACAATATTTTATTTGTAACCTGTATGTAGTAGGGTAGGCAGAGAGAGGCTAGTGTTAAGATACTTCGCTCTCACTTTCCTGTCGAATTCTGGAAGGTATTGCGTGTTGATTGGCGGAACACAATCTCGCGCATTTGCTCAGACATTAGAGCTAAGAAAAAAATCAATTTAATATTGAAAATATTCAATTTAAATATTTCAATTCCTCGAGTGGGAATCGAACCCACTACCAGTCGCGTATACAGTCACATAAATCACATAATTGTGCCCCTGTGCCACTGTGACTGGCCTTATTATTACAACTTATTTTTTTATAAGTACAATCTATACTAATATTTCAAGGATATGTGTTAAGAATAGTCGAGACTATTCGTATCCCACAAAGTATGACTGTAAACCCGACGACGGTGGTTGCGGGTTAGATTTCCACTCGAGGAAATAAAACATTTAATAAATTCATTTCTTCGCTCTGGTGTCGAGGCAAACGCGGCGTTGAGTTCCGCCACTCCATACGCACTGCTTCCAGAGTTCAGCGGATAGTGTGGAGCGTAGTGTCAAAAAACTTGACTCCCTCTGCCATTTTTGTTTCCGTGAGGAAACCCTTTTACGAGAACACCGCCCGACTAGGGACTTGAATGGGTTATGTGGGACTCATGGTATTAAATTAATATTTTCATTTCCCCGCCCTGGTTCAACAGGCAAAGCGCGGCGTTGTGATCCACCGCTAAACACGCAACGTCTCGAAAGCTAGACGGAACGTGGGAACGGCGTGTCTTACCACTAAGTTCTCTCTGCCTACTTTGCTATATGCGGTATACAACGTAAAGCTAATAACACATATTATTAGCTTTGCAAAGTTAATAAAATAAATAACGAGATAATGAGACAAAAAAGTACATTTTCAGTACAAACACATTTCAACGTCAAAAATGTTAAACGAATGACAAATAATTAATAACACCGCCGTGTTCCTGTATACAGAGACATTCCGTGGGTTTTTTATCAGGTCACCTGCTCGGGCCGGACCTCCGAAAGTCCGTTACCTCGTCCAATAATTAGCATACTTTTACTCGAACAAAAAGATTATTTACCCCCCTATATATAACTTAAAATTCAATACATTTGCACCAAATTATAATTACAGGCGCTCGTCTACCGTATGCATTAAGGGTCGGTTTCTTCGTATACATTATAATATTAATGCGAGGTGAGGGAGAGCAGGTGCACTCCGGGCTATTAAGTTACAGACACTCAATACTGACACTGTGCTGTCGTGGACTACATCATGAAGACCGGGATTTTTGGCTTTCGATGGTTTATACGTGTTCCGTTTGTAAGCGGAAATGTAATGACAATATATTACGTGATAAAGTATTAAAGACTTCGCTTAAATTTTGGTTTTACAGTTTGTTTTATTTTTTAATTATGATTTTTTTTAAACTGTTTAGGAGAGATCCGATGTTATGATGAGACCAGCCGTGGCGCAGGGGCACAAATGTTTGACTATATACGCGACTAGTTGTGGGTTCGATCCCCACTCGAGGAAATATTTTTTTTTATTTATGTTTAAATTTCATCGCTCTGGTGTCGAGACAAAAAGCGGCGTTGAGTTCCTTCATTCAACATGCAATAACTCCAGAATTCGGCGAAAAATGAGCAACGGAGTGTCTTAACACTAGGTTTCCTCTGCCTACCCTGCTATTGGTGTTACAATATTTATCTCAATTACTAACACATTATATTTATATGTTCGTTATATGTTCATTTTATATTACTGATCCCTTAAAAATATAGATAAATAAGTCAAAATATTTTATATCTTCTTATTTTCCTGTATTGAAAATATTTTCCATTTATCATTCTGATTTGACAAAGTATGCATGTAGGTATGGTGGGTCAATATACTTACTGAGAAAAGATATTCAAAAAATAATATTTTATTAATATGTTATTTAAAAGATTTTCAAAAATTAATATTCTAGTGGTATTTTTACCAATTTTTTAATAATTATATATTTTTTCTGTGTTTCTTTATAGAAAATGTACCATATTAAACAAAACTGAGGAAATAGTTCTTACTTATTCGTATAAATTGTACTACAATATAAAATACGATGCATGTTTTATTTTAACAAGGCAAACCCAGAAGTCCATACAAAATCGGGACAAGTACCTAATAAAATCTAAATACATATATGTATTGAATATATATGTACATAGTAGTTGTTACATTTTATGTAAATTCCAGCTTTATGACGCGATAATTTTTACAGCTGATATCGAATCCCTTCAAAGATAACTGCGGTAATTAAAACCTATCACTGGTTTTACGTGTCGAGGGATTAAAGCGAGGCATATTACAGAATAATTATAAATTACGAATTAATATTAGATAAAATCAGCACTTATCTGTATGTGAGTAGTGTTATATAAAATTGTGGATTGACAATGCAAAATTTTGCTGTTTATATGTATTTTTTTATATCATTTGCGGAATATATTAAATCAATACTATGTTAATATCTTGTTAAAAATAATTGGGTTTGTGTTTTTTGTTTATTTTATTTTTTTTATCTAAAAAATACGTGACCTTTCATTGCAATATAAAGCGCGGCGTTAAGTTCCGGCACTCAACACGGAAATTCTCTGGTTTATGCCATCTCTCATTTACGGGTGTATCTCGTAAAACTAGCTTATAAAAAGTTTAAAGCTTTAATTTTACTCCGATTTATTATAAGGTTAGTTTACTAATAAAAACCCTACTTTTAAGGAGACAATGTTGTTAGTATACATTTTTACAGTCTTATACCAACCTAACACTCTCTTATTTTTATTATATAATTTCACCTTTTTGTTTTAGTTTTTATTAGACTGATGCTTAAGTTTCATGCAATAAAGGAGGCTGTCGTGGCGTAATGGCATAAACCTGCGATTGTGTGCGATTCCCACTATGAGGAATGAAATATTTAATATTTTAAGTTCCCTCACTCTGGTAACGAGGCGTGGCGTTGAGTTCCACCACTCAATATGCAATTCTTCAATAATTCGACAAGAAGTGGAGTACGGAAGTGTCATAATGGAAACGAAATGCCTTAAACACTAGGTTCTCAGTTTACTTCTGCCTGCTAAGAGCGGGATACAGCATTAAGGTAAGAACGAAAGTCATAAAGTTATTAACAGCACTTAAATATTAATAGTTATTGTGAACGGTTACGATAAATAGGTATATATAGAAAAAAACAAACCGAGAAATTTAAAAAGAAGGCATATAGAAATGTTTTTCTATATATGTAATGTTTATTATATATAGATAAACATTAAACAACATATTCGGAGATAGAGATTAATACGATACTTCAAAGTTGTTGTATTACAGATTTAGAAGGTTATATTCACTTTAATATAATATTTATTGTATATGTAAATTGTAACTAAAATTATAACACCTTGACCTTACAGACACCGAGCGAATCTAAATGCCACATAGACTTATATAATACTAAGTATTAAGTACTAAGCTTTAAGTGCCAACTTGTGTTCCGATAAATAACATTACATATATGTACGTTTCTATGATAATTTACCATAATTCTGGGCTATATACTATACTATAGGACTATAGAGGCCGTCGTGGCGCAGGGGCACAAGGGTGTGACTGTAACGCGACCGCTGTGGGTTCGATCCCCACTCGAGGAAATGAAATATTTATTTAAATTTATATTTTCCATTTCTTTGCTCTGGTGTAGGGCAGGCGTTGAATTTCGCCACTCAACACGCAATGCCTCCAAAAATGCGGCGGAAAGTGTGGAATGAAGTGCCTTAAAGTGTTAATGTGCTGTCCAGCACACAGCAAGATATGCCGAGGGAACCTAGTGAGGTTCCCTCTGCCTACCTTGTTGTGTGCGGGATACAGCGTAAAGTTGACTTTTAATTTCTAGATAGTAAAATCTTGAACACAATAATTCACACTTATAACCACCACATAAATAAGTTACACTATATAAATAAGGCGTATAAGTGAAATGAGATATATAATGCTGAAAATTCGAATAAAATATACTTATATCAAAATTACTTCACACATCTATAGACGTTCTCAACGACAGTAGCGTATAGTTTTTTTATATAATTTAGCATGTTTCCCTATATATTTATATTTATATATTTATATGTTTTGTATATATTTATATGTTCCCTTATATAAATAAACTTTAAAAAATATATATTCGATATTTTAAGCTACATTTATTTCTAAATGGGGTAGAAACAGCCATTTCGTGCAATCAAAAGTCATCAGTCGTCACAATTATGTTACAAATGGTGTAAAGATATATAATTTAAAAATATTTCGAATATTTTAAAGTATTTTTAATTTTTTTTTAAAGTGTAATCCACACTTGAATTGGTTAAATTTATTTAATTAATAGTATTCTCTCTTGCCAAACATTAATTCAAGGCAATAAAATGAATTTGGCTAGCGGAAATTTGTATTATTTACTTTCTTTGTATTTTGTATAAAGAAAAAAAGATATTCTGAATTCTATATTTCGTGTCCTCGAGTGGGAATCGAACTTACAACCTGTCGCGTTTACGGTCACAAGCTTGCGCCCCTGCGCCACCACTGGCGTAAAAAAATCATAACATAATGATATACATTTTAAGTATATACATATCTAGAGAAAATATAAGCGGACTAAACTATATAATTTCTTATTATAACAAAAATCGTAAAATAAAGTTGACGAGCTAGTCAAATATGTCTTGACACTAGTGTGGCGCGGGGTCAGCGAGATAAGCCCGGGTAAGTCGAAGATTGATTCCGGGATCAGGCGGATAGTCGCGGGCGCTCGGGTGGAGACTATTCTTTACTCACGACCCACTGCCCGCTCTGACTGACTCCTAAAGGGATTTGTGACGCCGTCCCCCGACACTTGAATCAGAGGATATTGGCTACTTCTGATTTATAAGGCATCAAGCAGATTTACTTTTACTAACTCACATTTATTGGCAACGATGAAATGTTTATTTTATGATTGTATTATAAGTTATTGCGTTCTTTCATCGATCGTTAGTATTTTTCAATTTTCTTATCTCAACTCAATTTGGACTCGAGTTACAGGCATCGCATGCGAAGCTTTGTTTTGTAAGAATATACAAGAGTTTACAGTCGTAATTTAGCGAAGTGCGAAGTTCCGTCACATCGGGGGGTACGCGTTCTCGCTTAGGTGTAAGAATATGCCAGTGTTGTAAGCCTCGAATATTCCGCGGTGTTGCCACACGCAATAAATTGTAGGGAGTGATGGCGCTTTTTGTTGCGCGACATTTTTTCCCGCGCTAGTCCCGCATATATCACCGGGCGGTACGTAGTGACTTATGCGGTTGTCTCAGGTCCCGCTTAAAATAAAACGCGACTTTTTGAAAAGCATATTCGTTCGTTCTCTTCATTTTTTGTTCGTGTCTAATATTTCTTGCCTCCGTTAGCTGTAGGTTGGGGTTCGATGATAATTTGTTTGATTTCTGACAATATTGTAATGACAAAATGGCTTAGCATATTTAGAAAGTAATTAATTCATCATAGTTGTAATAATTAAAAATCAAGTCCACGCTGTATTCCGCATACAGCAGGGTAGGCAGAGGGAACCTCCTAATTCTGGAAGTATTGCATTTTGAGTAGCGGGACTCAACGCCGCGCTTTGCCTCGACACCAGAGCGAAGAATCAGAAATATAAATATAAATAAATATTTCACTTCCTCGAGTGAGGATCGAACCCACAACCAGTCGACTTTACAGTCACACTTTATTCCCCTGCGCTACGACTTACGTCAGTGGCTAGTAGTAGTAGTAATAGTAATTTGTGTAATTTAAAAAAAACTTAATCTGTGTGTGAATAAATAAACTAAATCCACCTCACATAAGGCAGATAAGATTTGTATTGAATAGAAAAATTCTATATGAAACTAGCAATTTTAAGACATCCCCAGCTGAGCTTACAAAAACAGGAACCACCGAAGCGAAAACGCTCACAAACTATCAAAAAACTCCACCAAAAAGACCAATCGTAAACATTAATTGTACACAGCGAACCCTCAAAATCCGAAAGCCGCAAATAAACCAAAATTTATTAAATAAACCAGATCGGGTGGGTCGGGAAGCGTTTTATAAATGCATTATGCTTTGGCCTTTCTTCTGAAATGCGATTAAAATTGAATAGCTCCGTATGTCGCTTGCAACGGCCCCGTTGCGTCACAATCACACGGACGACTGCATTTTCAATTTACCACGAGATAAGCCAAGTTTTGGCCTTTTTCTGCGGAATGGCGGAATTGATCCTGTGACTTATGGAACGCAAGATAGAGGACTCGGCCGGTCAACTGGAGCGGCATCTAATTTAGTATGGTGAATGGGTCGGAGGTATCGCCCGTTGGACTGGATAAGTGACTCGCGTTAGAATTTATGTGGCGAGCTTATTTTGCTTTATTGTCATTTAAATATCGTTGTTGAGTAAGGAGATAGTATGTGTGTACGGTTGGTTTGTATGCGTCGGTGTTGTGGATATCAGGAATTTTGTGATTGGTTTTTTTTAGGTGTTTATTGTAAAATTGTGGTTTGATTTGTAATCTTTTTTTTTTGAATTGGTAGTAAATGTGTAAATAATTATAAAATAGTTTAAAAATTTGCTTTAAATCATTATTCCTTTTCTTATTATAGTCATCCTACCTGCTATATTAAAAAAATGTATGTATAGGTACTATAATAGTTCTTAAATATGAATGTATCATTTGGAGTAAATAAAAAACCTTTTTGAAATATCAATAAGTATTGATAATTTATTCGCAATTTTATTTAAAATACACAACTTCACAATGTTTGTTTTAAAAACTAAAAAACTTTAGGTACGGGATATCGTTACAGGCTGCTCTGTTGTGATCGCTAATTTACATTTTATGTTCATATTCCGATAGTATTATTATTCTCTAATGTCATTTACAATTTTTATATTTACACATATTTTTGAATCTGAAACGACGTTTTCGTGGAACTGTTCATAGTTTTAAGTTATTTGTGCATCAGATGAGTTAATAGTTCTTTATTTATGATACGCCGCAAGAACGTCGTTCCGTAATTAATTTATGGCCACACGATACTTATTTTTTATAAAAGTAAAGCAATACAAAATATTCTTGTAATATTTATGACAAATCAATATACATTTACATTTGCAATCCAATTCTGTGACCTGGTGTTGGTTATTCATAAGGAGCTTATGACGTCCACAAGTAACGGTTCCTCATACTGACAATATTTATTGTAATTTATTTACAACTTGTAAGAATTATAACTATTATATAAATTACTATTGCATTTTAATAAACTACTACGAATCGAATTTACAAAAAAGAACATCTGGAATTTTCAAACACATCACAATTCCTATAGCGAAACGAACAGTTTAAATTAAATACAATCAAAATAAAAACAATCTATACAGGAACGAAATATAACTTAATAAGATATGTACAAAATACACAATTTGTTTACGAACGATATCTACTTAATATATTTATATAAATCATCTAAGCGGACATAGTAACCGACCTTATCTAATATTATAATACTGTACAATTTCGCTAGTTACTTCACCTTGTAATAGATCTTAGAGCCTCACCACACTAGACTACTAGAATACTCGACTCTAAATACAGAACAGAAATAAGCTAAGAAATAGTTGAAAGCATAACAAACTATATAAAACTTAATTTTATATTGACGCTGTAGTCGAGTGTGAGGCGACTCCAGATATAATACTATAACGTTCTGTAAAATAACGTCACATCTAAAGAATGGCTATAGAAAAGTACTGTTAGCCGTTCTTATATTTCAGTCGCTGTTAAAATATAAATCTGACAAGTCCATGCATCAGTTCTCAAATAAATATAATATGATACAGAATAAACTTTATAAACTAGAACGTTATCGTTTTTAGTTTTTATTAAAAATGTTTAATCTTGCGTAAACTTGATGGTTAGTCAGATATGTTGATCAACTGATGTGGTAGTAGTAAAACATCAATTCTGTCACAGTCTTATACATTAATGTGGTGTGTCGATTGTGTCGCTATCAGTATACTAAAGTGAAATCACAGTATCTATTTGTGATGCTTCAAGGTCGCTCCGGTAGTTACGTACCTATATCTTCATCTTTTCCTCTGTTCTCGTTCACTTATCACGTGTACTCGCTCCTCCAGCCAGTCTGCAATGGACAACGTGATTAGTATTCCGTTTGTGACAAATGTCAGGGGCGTTGTTATATATTTGAAGGTACAAGATCAAGTTTTTTTTTAAATTGAATTGAATTCAACTTTTTAGTCATGTTAATTTAATATTTTTACAAATAATTTGATATTTTTTAATTTTTATAACGAATGTCTTTAAATATTTTTGTGATGTTTGCCGTTCTTAATTAATTATAAATGATCTATATTTACCATGGAGTTGAGTTGCGCGAGATGGTGGTGGTGATAGGGGTTGTGTGAAGTGGGAGGGGGTGCGAAACCCTGGTGGGGGGCGCCATACCAGTGAGACATGTGCGCTGCTGCTGGATGCACGAGGCCTACTTGGTGTTGACCTGTAGATAGTAAGAAAATTGTTAAAATTACGAATAGTATTGCCAAAAAACAGAAATTACAATTTTGCAGCATTAAAAGGAAACTCTAAGGCCCTAAAGGAAAATACGTTGTTTTCCTTATATGTATACATTTTAATTGCAGTACTTTTGCAAAAATACTTAATTCAGATAATATTAAAATTTTGCATACAATGTATACATCAAATAAATATCCTTACCAAAATCCATAGCTGATGGGAAAGCAGAACCACCAAAGCCTTTAGTAGCGTCGCCTAGAGGTTTGATCATGTCTCCCATGACGCCGCCGAGGGCGAGCGCGCACGCTCCACCACCGCCCATTCCCATGCCACCTTTCTTTTTCTTGCTTTTACTACTCAATTTGCGATTTCGCGTCTGAATACCTTCTTTCTTCATAGTTAACGGCCGATTTACCTGTAACAAAAACATATAATGTCAATATAAATTGTTATAATATTATATTATATTGAGGCCGGTCGTGGCGCAGCGGCACGAGGTGTGACTGCAAAACCGACTGGTTGTGGGTTCGATCCCCACTCGAGGAGATGAAATATTTTACTTAAATTTATATTTCCATTTCTTCGCTCTGGTGTCGAGGTAAAGCGCGGCAATGCAACGCAATGCCTCCAGAATTCGGCAGAAAGTGGGAAACGGAGTGTCTTAACACTAAGTTCCCTCTGCCTACCCTGCTGTGTGCGGGATATAGCGTGAAGCTAATTTAATAAATTTATTTTTTTATAATATTATAGCACGTATTGTAGGTACTTATATTAAGAGATTAAATAGATTTAGAGGTCCACAAAAGGAAATAAGAATTCACCAAGTTCGGACGTAAGGTCGCACGTAAAACAAACATATCTCATTGAAGCATGTCCACAAGAGGTCAACAATCGTAGCAGCCCGACTCAGTTTTGCCAGCGCGTTCCCACTTTATTGCTATGACATGACATAAACGCTGTATAAAAAACATTTGCAAACTAATTTGGAATGCTAAGTAACAAGTATAAAGGCGAGCCGAGACCATAAAATGGTATCACAATGGGTTGTGTGCGAATATTTAGCTGTTTGGTGTCCGATGCCGACATGCGTGATGAGGACCCACGACGCATCCTAATTATTGCATCGATGCACTTTGTTCGTATTTTGTGGGAAACCTGTGTTACGTCACCGCTTATTCATATTTGTACGGCAGGTATCGAATTTATGTTTTCCTGTACAATATAGCTAATCCGAATATTCAACTCTCAACTCAATTTTTGTACTAATAAATAATTATTATCATTAATCGTATATGTACATACATATTTAAGTACCGTCATTTCTATAAAGTTGTCAGAAAAAGAAAAAATAGAAAAATCACACCAACGACTCTTCATTATACAAAATGACACCTGTCCTAGCTTTCAATTTGCGCTACAATTATTTACAAGTTAAATGCATCTGAAAGCAGCTAGCGGTCCCGTGGAAAATACAAGACCATTTTATTGTTTGGCGTGCGAAAAAGCACTTTCATATTTGTGCATTTCGCGGGTCAAGTATCTCGGTCACTTTCTGCAGTGCATCGCTGGTTCTGGGAAGCGTGCGTCACGACGGACGGACGGACGGACAATGTGTTATTCATCGCCTTCCATGGAACTCGGCGGCGGCATGTGGCCTAAACGCACGATTGCATTGCGCCCGCGCCTGCCGTCGGCACCAGCTCGTGCGCATGACCTGATCTTATTTACGGGTTTACGTGTGATTTACGCGAGGTTGGCAAAATGTACGTAACACTGTCTTATCTTAATCACTACACGTGAAAATTTACGGTTACGCAAAATTTTATCAAAGGTTTATTTTAACCAGAATTTGTCACTAATGCATTTTTAAATTTTACAATATGGGCAAAGAAATTAGTAAAGATTGATCAATTATTACTTTAGTTTATATACAATTGGGAGATAAGCATGAACGTAGGAAAAAAAACAATAGAATAACATTCAAATGAAAAATCAGTATGCACCGTTAGTATTTCGTACGTACAGTTCTCTCTACACAAAACTAATATATTAGTAGATACTAAAGTTCCGTTTGCCCCACATATCGTACAAACGCACCATTCCAGTGAAATATGTCCCAATTATTTACAAAAACGATGTTTTTAATGTTGGCCAATGTAAGGTCATTTGCAGCGGCGAGTGCAAAGCCGTGCGTGCTAATTCCGAATGCGCCTAATTCGTTCCTACGAAGCGCCCACACAGCGACGCATACCGCGCCGTCGCTCCTCGCAATTTAACCAATATAAAATGCATTAACATCAACACCAGTTGGTTTAGTGCAACGTTATTTAGGTCATTTTGAAGCCTTCGCAAGCTGCGTCGCGGAATGGTAGCGGAATGGACGATGATGTTAGTATTGTTAGTTGTGTTTGAATAAACTAGTTGTAATTTACGTAGAAAATAAAATAATGGCAACTAAGTTAAGCTGCAGAAAGTGGGGAACGGAGTGTCTTATCACTAGGTTCCCTTTGTCTACCCTGCTGTGTGCGGGATACAGCGTGAAGCTGATTTATTTGATTTATTTATTTAAGTTAAGCTGCTTCGCCCATTATCACATTGTATGGTCAACCTTTTTTTTTATCTTGATAATGGTTAATAATGTTGTCGACGAATGTTTCTCAATCAAAAAACACACTGTATCCTGCAGATAGAAAGGCAGAAAGAGGGAACCCAGTGTTAAGATACATCCGTTCTCCACGTTAAATATTTCATTTCCTTGATTGGGAAACGAACCCACAACTTGTCGTGTTTACATCCATGAAAAAAAATCTCATCTCAAATTCATCATATTAAATATTTGAAGTTACAAAAAATATGTATAGTAGTGTCTCAAAAATCTGAACAAAGAAATTAAAACGAAACAGTGAAACGAAGAGGAAAATGTACGCGTTAACAATAGTCATCATACGTTGTTTGCATGCGAAACTTGGGGCCTTTTAAGGGTTATAGACCATAACTGGTGCCGCGGATGGCGTATCTGCACCTAAAATGGGTACCTAGGCATAAGGTACAGCTAGCGCCTATATATCTCGAGATATATCTCAAGATGTAAAGCTGGATTCCTTAATAACTATCCATTATTTCAGTTTAATTATGTTGCTTTTCCTACTGAGACGATATTGTCGCAATGTAGTTGTATGTATGCTAGTGACGTAAGCTCATTATGAGTGACAATCAAATAATGATATAAATGATACATTTCGTAAACCTAAAAAGAAATTTGGATAATCTAATTAGTGTTATTTTTTTAGCTTCGCCCTGTCGACCTAGCTATGTGCGGGATGCAACCGCAGGATGGGAACCTGGGAACCTAAAGACACTCCGTTCCCTTTAAGACACCCACTTTACCGGTAAAATGCGTGTTGAAAGGCAGAACTCAATGCCTCGCTTTAACTTAATACCAAGTGACGAAATAAAATTATTAATAAATAATAATTCACTCCCCGTGTGGAGATCGAAGACACAACCGTCACGTTTATAATCACGCTTTTACCACTCCGACACGACAGTCTCAAACAATATTATACTCACAATAAAAGATTTTATTGAAATGAAAAGACGATAGTAAGTAAATTTTAATTTAATTCAGAAGCCGAGCGATAAAATGAAACTTGATCTGCGTGTTCAACAGAAGTTATAACCAGAGCAATGCTTGACGTTGCATAAATATATGCAGTAAAGAGGCTCTACCTGAGAGCTCCTGTGCATAAGTGCGATCTTTTATTGATTTTCTTATATTATTGTTATACAGTAAAATATTCAAATAATATATAAATTTGTTTATTATGTATGTTCCAATTTGTTATTTTTTTTAAATGAGGACGAATTTGAAGTAAGTCTTTTTTGTTATATTTTCATATTTATAAAATATATTCTTTCATATTTATTAATTATAAAGAAAAAAAAATATTCTTCTAATGATATTTGTAATGATATCGAACGTCAATATAATACGAGGAGCACATACAAATGATAATGAAAGACAACGTTCATTCATTATTAGGACTTTTCTTTACAACGGACAGAATTGAAGACATTACATGACAAATATACTGTATATTTGTCATATAATGTCTTCAATTTACACTAAAAAAAACTAAGGAAATATAAAGTCGTCAAATGTATCCAAGTATGTAAAGTTAAGGTGTTAAAATTTAGGTATTACACACACCTCACACCCTATAGATATAGGTGTATACAGCATGCACATAGTCATAAATCTGAACAATTGTACAGCAGAGTAAAGGAATAAGGGCTGTATCGCGTGTGTAATTCACATTTGCCGTATACTCCCAACCTTGCACTCAATCCTTAAATACAACTGCACTTCTTTAGTACGTTCGTACTTACCTATATACGAAAATAGTTTAAATTGACCTCCTTGAAACTAATATACTTTTATCTTCAGCTCTACGCTGTATTCTGCATGTAGCAGAGTAGGCAGAGGGAGCCTAGAGTGTTAAGACACTTCGTTCCCCACTTTCCGCCTTTTCAGGTGAAATTGCGTGGCGGGTGGCGAAACTCAACCCCGCGCTTTTCCCTTCACCACCAGAGCGAAGAAATGAAAATATGAAATATTTCAAATCCTCGAGTTGGAATCGAACCTACAACCTGTCAGGTTTACAGTCACACGTTTGTGCCGCTCTTGTGCCACGACTGGCCTTTAACTAATAAATTAAAACATAAAATTAACTTTAATGTAATTGTAATCTATTTAAGTATATCGTATTTTTTATTATAATTACATGTGAGAATATCACAAAATGTTACAATTACATAATGGTTCCGATTTGATTTTTATATAAATATTATAACTTTTTATTTAACATATATTTTTTTTAAATCCGACTCAACTCAAATGAAAACTTAAATGAACTTAAAAACATCGTCATAGTGAGATGCTCAAATCAATAAACAATTTATAAAATCCTTTTTTCATATATTCCTTGTACAAAAATATTTAATTTCTACTGAACAAAACCGCTGCTTTTCATAACAAAAAAAAATAGTAGTTGCGTATTTAAAAAAAATAATGTTTTAGGCCTTATTTCGCAGTGCGTGTGAATAATTACGTTAGGTTTCTAGCGTACGTGCTATCTGCTCCCATCTGGCGCAGCCGCCATAAAACCACTCAAATGGGAAAATAACAGGCTCACATACAATGCCATGGAAAATGCGCGGCCCTCGATGCGCATAATTTTCCCGACAGCTAGAAAGCTTTTTACTCCTCCGCAATTAAAGCGAAATTATAAACATTTTACTGCGTTACGACTGTGCGGAAAAATCTATGGAGCAGTCTTTGCGCTTGGGTCGCTTATTTATTATTTTATTGCGAATAATTGGGGCTTGGAAATTAATAATATTGAATTTTATTATTCAATTCTTGCGTCCATAACTCGATTCGTTGAATAAGATACCACCAATCGAGCTATCGACGTTTACAAGTGAGTCATAATGATCTTAATTTCTGTATGGTATATACAAAAAAAAAATAACAAAACGAACACCAGTACCGTTCCAAACGTTCCAATTGTCGCAACAAAACCAGAACAGAACGGAATGCAACGGCCGCGGAGCGAGAGAAATTGTACAAACCCAGTTTAGCTGTAAATCAATCGATAAAGATCAGATAAATTAGACAGGCGTACCGCTGCACGACAAACCTTAAGAATTAGCAACCAATTACACAACAAAAAATGTACACCCATTATTAAACAAAAACCGCCTCAAATGGCTTCATTGAAACCGATCGCCGTCACGTGCGCGTGTTGTTTGTATCGCGTAACAGCCTATCGACTACGGTGTTTACCTAAATTACGACTGCGGTTTACCTGTAAATGATGAACTTTTATTTTATCGTTGCAGCTCACTGTCAAGCATTTCATAGATAATTTCATTTGAAATTATTTTTTCATCGTTTAATGATATTATTTAAATGTAGAGGTTATTGGGTCGTTGTAGAATACGGAGTTAATTGTAATCTTTTTCATTTATTCACTTTCACATGTTTATTTTTGGTTAAAATATTGTTTTTGGAGATTAATTTATCAAAAAATACTTATTTCAAAATAAAAATTAAATTCTGATTTCTGGGTAACTACAGTTTAAATAATTACGACTTTTCTAAACTTACAGTTTGTGCTTTATGAAGCTAGTTCATTCTTCGTAAGCCCAACAGCAACGTCGCGTGCGCGTTACTTTTTATTAAGAGATATTCCAACTCCATGCAAGCGGTAGAAGAAATGACTAGATCGAGTTACAATAGATATGAATCGTGTGAATCACAAACACCCTATAAATCGTAGAGCATAATAGAGTCGCACACGACCACAAGTACATACGGGTATGACTGTCTTCATACATTTAATTATTATATCAACAGAAATGCTAAAAAACCGCTTCGCATACATAAGTTGCGAGAAAATAGCATAGGTGAGTACATATCAAGATAATTTCTATTAAAAACATAGTTATGCAGTTTTTGTTTAATTACAGTAGCTGATATAAGATAACTATATTAGTTTTAGTTCAAATTATACTTGTAGTTGGTAAAAAATTGTTATGCTAAGAATTCCATACGTCCGCGTTCACAACTTAGATTTTATTTCCACTGAATATATATTTTATAATTACATATTTGTAGAGATAATTTTGATTGTTTTTACTACAATTAAGTTATTATTCTACTACTACATTACTACTACATACTATAAGACCGTATATCAATTGTTCAAGATGTTGTAAAATAAAATATTGAAGCTGCATAAAATAATATAAAGTGAGATATCTTCTCAGAATTAAAATGGATTTAGCGAAATAATAAAAAGTATTTGTACTGATCCAATCAGTAGAGTGTCGAAAGTCGCAATTAAAGACGAAATTACCGAGTCGAGGACGAGAGAAATGTGCCGTGGAAGACAAATAAACGAGCTAAGCAATTGGCCGCGAAGTGCCCACACGCAACTTAGTTACGCGGAATCGGGATAAAATAAAACATAAAAAACTTTTCATATTATAAATATGATTATCATATTCACCGTTTATTTAAAGCTTTAAATGTTATATTCCTAACTATGTAGTTAACGATTGAAGGATTACATAAAATGTATTCTTCGAAGGAAGCATGTATAATTGAGAAATCGATAGAATATCGATTAATCGTAGATTATATGTTAACATTTATACACCAATTAGGAATAAGCAAAAAAATATATATGGAAGGAAGGAAAATAAAGAAATCTCAACGAAATATTTCTATATTTTTTTTCAATATATATTTAAAAAAAATATTAAAATTTAATTTCGGTAAAAAGCAACTTGGTAAAGTTATTTTAGTAATAGCTTTTTGTGTTTCAATTAAAAAAGTTTGGCGCCACCGTTGAGTCTCAGCTGAGATGAAGAGGCGCATGAATGAAAACCATCCAACTGTTATTAGAAAGGGTTCGGAAACCTCTGAAGGTTGATTTTATTTTTATATAATACCAAAAATGAATAAGTTTTTGTTAATATATATTAACAAAAATTTAAATAAATATATATTTCCATACATAAATAGTTACAGACAGGAAACTGTTTTTCCTTCTTAATAGACATGGTAGTGTATTTTTATTTACTAGCCACATAACTATGACAAAAAAAACAATCAAAAAATATAATCAGTTACTTAAATAAAAAAAGAGTTTTGCTTATTATTTTCGCAAAACAGCCATCTTTCAGTTTCTAGTTCCTAAATATTACTATTATTTTAAATGCATTTCACTTAATTTATTTCAAATATAAAAAATAAATATACGAACATTGACCCTATTCTATATAAATTTTATTGAGTAATTAACTTTCAAATTAGCCGACAAATTACTTAGCCCTTTCAATAATATTCCAATATTCTATTTATAAATACACATTTGTCGTAAAAACCACATGACATTATTAGTTTGGGTCAACGAAGGTACGGTTGTCAGTACGATGTTACGCATTGTTAACATTGCAATCGAGCTTACCGGCGCCTGCGCATGTTGAGTGTAGAGACACGGAGCACCAAAAAAGTCCTTAAAACCCTTGAAATTTCTTAAAAATATTTATTTTGTAAAAAAAGAAAAAATCACGTCAGCCTCACGTTGTATTGCGTATAGGAGAAAGAGGGCACTTAGTGTTAAAACACTCCGTTTCCCACAATCAGCCAAATTTTTTGAGACATCGCGTGCTGAGTAGCGGTTTTCAACGCCGCGCTTTTTCACTTTAGCATCAAAGCGAAGAAATTGAAATATAAATAAATATAAACTCAGTGGGAATCGAACAAACAACCGTCGGGGTCGTCGAGGAAATATTATTATTTATCTTGTACTTAAGGCTCTTCACATAAATAATACTTTTTAAGATGATGAATTCTATAATATACTTACATAGTACACACTTTTAGTAAGTGGGACACTTCACTGATAAAAATTATGATCACTTATCTGTATTTAATGACTTTTATCTTTAATGGCTTTTTAGTATATTATTAAGTTTATCGTTTGTACTTTACTGATGATTTATTTAATTTACTTAACTTAATACGATGTCATATATTTATTAAATAGTTGCACGATTGCAATTTCATGGGAACTAACTAAGTATAAATGTTCTTAGTTAGTCGATGACAAATTTTATAAGTTATAAAATTTACTAACTAATGGAGTGTAGATATAGTTACACGTTACTGGAAGATTAGATGTTGGTATGTATATAGTATGTAGTTTTACAATTATAATAAGTAAATATAACTATATATTGTTAATCGTCATTTATATTATGGTTCTTTTTAAGAACTAAAAAATAATTAATAGAATTTGTAATAAAGATTGTCCTGTACGAGAAATAGTAAATCACTAAGGATGTTGGTGTATCGACATCAAAATCGATATTTTCCTTCCTATTCTAAAAACCTAAAACCTGTATTACTGGTAGAGCTTACAGTTCCATGGGAAACAAATATCCTGAAAGATTATAGTTTAAAGTAAAACAAAGGAACAAATATTTCGAAATCTATAAATAAACCGACCTGTAATAGGACATAGGACAAGAGGTATAATAGAGAATATATCTATGGTTTGCTAAAAGACCATGGTTTTACTAGGACTATCATTAGATAATGCATTATTAGAAAATATACTTCAAAGGCGGCTCTTTGAATTTTGAATTTGGTTATATAGAGAGAGAGGCTCGGGCAGTGGAAATAAGATTTAATGCGCATATTAAATGGAGTCCTTAAGCCTTGGGTAGCAAATCCCAGGCACTATTCTAAACTCCTCACTCTGAGACGCACCTCCTCAACGTGATGGGTCAGGTACACATATGGTGAATCCATGGATTGCTGAGTAGCTTCGTCTAATAATTTAATGTGTTATATTTATAGTAAGAACTATAACTTATTCTGCAAGGAACCTGAGCTTCATAAAATATGATATCCAAGAGAAAGTAGGCAGGCTTAAATTTTACAACCAACACAATGAAATTTGTAATAGCCATAATATTCATATATCAAATAAAAAAATATAAAAAATGGTGGGTAATTAAGTACAGATAGCGTATGATGAAATATAGTTTTAACTTTACATCTTAAGTGAAGCGGCTAATCTTTTATGCTAAAAATACATTAATACCTATATTACTGTCACGTTTACGACCAGTAGTAATCCCCTCAAATATATTACTACAATATTAACTTTTAATTGATACGCAATTTTAATAAATTTCCCATCAAAACAAGACCACCGAAGTAGGTGCAGTTAATTGACAATTGGTTCTGTGATTGCAATAAGCAATATTTCATAATTAAGGATGTGCCTCGAGAGATGTCGACGAAACACCAACGAGTGTTTGATGTTCGTTTGTGATTAAAATAAATACTTGCCAGTAGACAGCTGCTACTCGCGGGTATAATTGAAAATACGATTTATTCACCCGCCAAATTTATCGACAACGCCGATTTATAGCGCTTTGAATTGGTATAGCGACATGTATATATATAAAAATATATGTGTATAACTGTCGATACTCCATAGCTCATATTATCATGTAAAGAGAACGAATATCGTTAAGTTTCTAGACGAGGTAGAGAAGTCTACAATATAATTTGTTAAAATGGAGAAAAGTGCAGAATAAAGTTGATGAAGTTTTCTCTACATCTATATATTATAATTAAAATGCCGAATTAATTCAGTACTGCACTACAAATAAAATAAAACAGTAAACAAATAGTGTAATTAGGTATAACTAGCAAATATTAAATTATTAGTTATAAAAAGATCGATTATGAAATCACAGTTATGAAGTAAGTTGAAATATGATGTTAATAACACCTGCCTAAAAGAGTTTTTGTTTAAATTTAAATTAAAAACAAATAATTTACGACTTTCCACAACTACATTAGGTTTTTCTAACGAACCATTATAATAAAATTAGTTAATAAATAATACGTATTGTACAAGCGGAAGTTGTTCATTTGACGCGAATACGCATTGACTCTACATACGTACATACATGTGTCTAATTGTTGGACGTCGGTTGTAAAATTATTATCGACTTTTTATACGGAAACAATCGCTTTGCTAGTAAATGGAAATTTTACATGAATATACTTTTTTATTACTACAAATGCATAATGTATCGTAATATTAAATTTAAATATTTATTTATGAAGACGAGTTGTTAATGAACCGATAAACTAATGTTGTAATGAAAATGGCGCTAGTGGATGCGCAGCTCGCAAGGCTCTCACCTCTGAGAAACAATTATGGAAAACAATAATTTATATTCGTTGTGCCTCTGGCATGGAACCTGGTCCAATTAGATGTCGAGTGAGTCTACAGTAAATCTCATACGGCTACCATGCTACACTAATTCATACACCGCCGCCGACGAGCGGTCATAACTGTCGACGTCGACACAAACTTTAACAGCTTCTTGATTATCTACAACTCAGGACGTGGCAATACCCTTGTAAAGTTATTTTTTTTGTAGGAAATATCCAGTTTTGTCTGTATCATAGTGAGAAACGTTATGCTATCTGGAATTGCTTGCCTATTTGCCCTGGTAACTATTATAATTTAATACATAATATGTAGGCCAGTCATGGCGCAGGGGCACAAAGTGTAACTGTAAAACCGACTGGTTGTGGGTTCGATCCCCAGGACATATTTACTTAAATTTATATTTCCATTTCTTCGCTTTGGTGTCGACGACAAGCGCGGCGTTGAGTTCTGCCGCTCAACGCGCAATTCGGCCGAAAGTGGGGAGCGGAGTGTCTTAACATTAGGTTCCGTCTGCCTACCCTGCTGTGTGCGGGATACAGCGTGAAGCTGATTTATTTTATTTTACATTATGCGTACCTAATATAATAGTTAAATAATCAATAAAAAAAATACACTGGCACTCGAATCTACGATATTTAATACAGAAAACATACAAAAATGTGACAGATGCAATTTTTTACTAACATATTACATACATACATTACATACATACCTATGAAGGTAAAATAATATTTTTCACACTTATCATTTAACATTGATTTAATATGTTTCTCTTTTAATAGCGTTCGTTTTTATAAATTTTAAATATATTAGGGAAAACGCAATTTCTTTTTTGTTACTTTCCAAAATAAAATTTAATAATTGTCCATTTTATTAAAACATCAGCTGCCATGTCAAATTGTTAGGTAATTAAATTTATTAATAGACTACAATTCGTTAAATATTTTCGGCAGAAGGCAATATTTTTACTACAATTTACTGTTTCTTTAATATAATCATGTTTCCTTGGCAGTAAACGGGCCGGCGGCGCGTGCGCTTGCGAGAAGCACCTGCTTCTAAGACCCCAGTAATTATTCCACCACTTATTATATGATTATAAGGCTTTTTTGGTGCTTTCAATCAAATTACACCTTGGCCTGGCCACTTCGAACGAATGAGATGTCATAAAGTTTTTTTGTTCCTTTATTATGTTCGACGGTTTCGTGGTAACGGTGTAAAACGGTGCGACAATTATCATTTTAACTTATTTTTAGGGGTTTGTTGATTGACTACACCTTTGCGCAATTAGAATAATTGTTTTTTTTATATTTACAGTGAACATTCAGTTTTTTGGAAACAAATATTATACATTTTATCTATCACAGAATAAATAAAATAGAGACATTTATTAGATTTAAAAGAGAAAGAAAAAATATTATACATTTTGTGTATCATAAAATAATTAAAAAAGAGGCATTTATTAGATTTAAAAGAGAAAGTTTCAAAGCAACACAATAAGCATTTGTAAAATAAATAAAAAAACAAAAAGACCGTTCTTAAATGTAATAGCAAAAGTATTGAACTGATTTTAGAACGTTCTGTCGCTGAGATCACCTAAATGATAACGATATGGCTCCATTCTAAAATTGTGCTCACGAAAATACGCAGTTTTGCCGCCGAGCGCATCGATGCTATGATAAGCGGCCATAAATAAATAATTAGACGGAGGGCAGAGGAAGTACGGGGCAGGAGGGGAGGGCAGGAGTGGAGGCAGGGGGGCATTCGGATAGTTCTTAGATACTATCTCTCGCAACCGCGCTTTGTGTCAAACGTCAGATACTTATCTATAAGATGTTTACAGATGTACCGGAGGGGGACCAGCCCGAATCTCTGGCGGACGCAATCGAGCGATACTCCAATATGGTCGATATGAGAGTTAATTACCTGTGCTCTAACCACGTTGGTATGTGAGTTATGACGATACGACGTAACGGAATATCGAAAAGGTTCACTTGAAATATGTTTTTTAAATCTATTTTTAAAAAAAAAATATATTTCTAACTTTTTTAATGTTTCTTTTTCACTAGACTAGCTTATCTAAGTCGTATCCGTTGCATATCTACAGCTGAAGCACTTTGATTGATAAAGAAATCAGTGAAATTATTAGACTTAAAAGATTTAGCAATTTTCATCTCAAGATAAGTACTTTGATTTAATAATTTATACCTATCTAAAGATAACGATTACCCAAAAGGAAAATATTTTTTACTTTAAAAAGATTTAGGTACTTCCTAAGCACCTGCGCGTCTAATCTTAAATTTTTGTTAAATATATCCAAAATTCCTAATAAATTATACTAAAGATATATCTAGATAAAAATGTCATATATTTATAGTAACATTTACTATAAATATAAAAGTGCAATATATTTTAAAGTCGCCTCAGTACAAGGTTATTTCCGCGCCGTAGATCACTCTAGATGTCGCTGATAGCGCGGCCGATCGCCAGATCTGCGATCATCTGGTCTCTACGCCTAATTACAACATCGGTAGATGTTTTATCTGAACAAAATTTATCAAATATATCTAATACAATAATAATGAAACTAATTACTATAGAATAAGATAAGCAACAAGAAATCGTTTCGTTATTTACTTAAAATCAACTAAAATTTCTAATGGATCCAGTTACAATGAAGGCATTGAACATTTGCAGTCCTTTATATTGGACGGAATCATGCACATAATTTCTAGCAATTGATGAAATCAGTTTCACGCTGTATCCCGCACACAGCAGGGTAGGCAAAGAGAACCTAGTGTTAAGACACACCGTTGTTCCCAATTTTTCGCCGAGTTCTAGAGGCATTGCGTGTTGAATGGCGGAACTCAACGCCGTGCTTCGCCTTGAGTGGGGATCGAACCCACAACCAGAGGATTTTACAATCACACTTTGTGCCACTGCGCCACGACTGGCCTAATTGATGAGTTCCTAATATTCTGCGTTAAGTTAATTTAACCTACGATATTTAGTATTTTATAGTTTAATAATTTATTTTGAGAACAAAATATGAACACATTTGTTATTTCTACTACAAATAAGCAGTTATTAAATATTTTCTTCATGTAAGTTAAAGTTTAATGGCGAAAACCGTCGTCGCCCATTTCACAAATCTCTCTATGACCTCAACGTAATTGTTTTGTAAGGACAGTCATATCACGCGAACGATCAACTAACGTGCAGCTGCCATTAACTTCTTTTTGTATGGAAGTTTACGACAAATGAAAATAAAATATACTTTAGTAACAAACGAACTCTACGGCATCATTTATGGTAGTTAATTGTGCGCGGTGGTAGAGAGTTCTAATCCTAGTTGAGGCAAGGAATGTTATTGTGTTTTTATCAATGTCGTTTTGTATGGACTAGACAAAAGATTTTAATACGGTTTTCTTTAAAAACATAGTGATTTTACTAAGTGTTATATATACAATACATAAATATTTTTATGCCTAAAAAGTATAGCAATTGGATACAGATCAAAAACAAGCTATACAATCATATGATAAATTTCAATAAAATAGGTATATATTTGAATAATAGTTGAATAAAGAATGATTTATAACTATTTAAAAAAAACTAAAATTATAACAGTAGAACTTCTACTTAAAACATTATCTTGCCCGTATAAGTGTATTCAAAGCTTTCTTGTGAACACCAACGTTCTTCAGTTTCCCAAATTTATTACAAAGACAATAAATCAGCAGAGAATCGCTCGCTAAACAGAATGGGAGGCTCATGAATAAAAACATGCTATTTAGCGCTACACTGTACACACCGTGCCTTCCAGTCTGTATGAAACGGTTTTATTTGAACGCCGGGTCCTCGATTGTTAACTCTAAGAAACGGTGCCAAGTGTTAAAATTGCATATAAACTTTATAAGACCTATTACAGTTGAGCTTTGAACGGCAGTTCTACGCAAACGCATTTCCGGCCCAACGCTGCCGGGAAAAAGCCATTTAAAACAAAAAAAAAAGAAAAAAAATGGTAACGCGCCGCGCGCCGCGCTCGGACACTTCCGGTGGGCGCCATTTTTTCTGTATTGCCAACAGATAAAATCTTTCCGTCCTACTGCACAAACGCCCACATTTATTTTTTATTACACAAAAACATGATGCGTTTGGCAAAATATGACTACTTAAATTACCTGTTTACATTAAATATATTTAAATAAAAAAGTTATTAAAAAAAGAGTAATATGTTTATTACAATAACATCTGCCAGAATTAAACATTACGGTGACATAATTAGGAAACGAACGACATTTTGCATCGGCCACAAAATCCAACGGTCGAATCTATGTAAATGGGCTCGCTGTTCGATGTTGAATATTCAAATTGATGTCATTATAACATTCGCCCAAACGTACCGGCCGTTTGGCGACCGGCCAGTTGCATGTGGAATGTAATGTAATGTAATGAGTAAATTAAACCCCTTTTTATCTGAGCCGCTACTCAAAATTTGGGTAATTAGTCTATTAATATAATATTTTAAATTTTCATCTCGCCGAAAATATTATTATTATTATCTATCAAATATTTAAAAAAAAAATAAACCACCCATTTAAAATATATAATAGAAAAAGAAAAACTGGAGACAAAACAGTGACTGTCAGATTCCCTCGGATGTTGGCTGAACAAAACAGCACTTTAGACTAAATAAAAAAAAGACTAGCAGAGCGTTCTCAATTCAAAAATTGAATTGATCGCCCCATTGTATTCCAAATGTATCATTTGAGCTGTTATTATGGGCGCTGTAGCTTCAATACAAGCTGGTAATCCAATACTTTTGTATGGGAGGCACTTAACGCGGCAATCTAGTTACGAAATGGCTGATGTGTTGTTAGAACTTCATTTGTTTAATGTTTTATCTCAAAATGTATAAGGATGGGTTTGTTGCGAAGCCTGCTAATGATACCAGTTATTTATTATGAAATTTGTTCAACGGATTTCAATTGCTTTAGGTATATTACGCTTAATGTAGATATAAAGATTGCAAATAAAAGTAGCTACGTTTGTACTGTGGGTAATTATTATTAGATTTCACAATAATCTTTCAAGAACGTCTCCATAACCATAGAACCATACCAATTCAGAACATTATCTAATTAAGACGAATATTTAAAAGCAAAATGCACCAAAGTTCGCAGATGTACATACGGACAGAAAGTCAATAAAACCGGCGATATAACACTAATCTTATATAAATCGAAGGAAGTGCCCACTGAAACGAGCGTGATAAATTAAATAAACAAATTTATAAAAAGCTATAAACGGCCGGGTAAGCTTTTTGTTAGGAAATTGTGGTTAGTAAGCGCCTTACTTATACTTATTTAAACAAAATAGATTTTTATTACTATTAGTGGAGGGTTCACTTTTAAATAAACGTACAAAATACCAATTTAACCGCATTGACTAACGAGAATCGAATCCACGCACCTACGATAATCCTATTAACTGGTTTTTGTGGTTGCCCAAATAAATAATTTATTTTAGATTGCATTCAATACAAAACCGACGCTGTGTTGCGAAATACTTTTGTGGAAACTATTCATTTTTAATTAAAAATAATAGGTAAATGTGAATTCACATAAAATTATATAAAGTAAAAGTTTACAATTGTCTTAATATGTTACAAAAAATTATGTTATGTAATAAAAAAAAAGGAATTGAAATAAGAAATTTCACATTGTATTATAAAATTCACTTATTATATTAAAAACACATTTCTTTCTTTTTTTTTCTAAAAATATTACCTAATATTTTCCATATTTTAAAATTTAAAAGCATATTATTTTAATCTTATAAAGTCTTGGCCAGTTTAAAGTCATCATTCATTTCATAAGAACGTTCCCATATCAATCAAGTAAACAACACAAGATGTATCACAAAGGCCAATAAAATGTTTTTAATAAAAACAATAATACGTCGTTTAGTGGAACTACAGCACCGTGATATTTATTATTGAAACTGTATAATATTAGGGGCAATTTTACTTCTCAATTGGGACTCAAGAACCCTGTTTAGAGTAAACACTCATGCTTCGAGTAGTGTAGTTCAATGAGAAATGTTTTGATATTTGTGAAAGTTTGTAAAACTATTTTATATTTTTTATATAATTGTTTTTTTTTTTTAATTATTTTTTGTCTATCGACGAGACGTACCCTTATCCAATAACAATATTTCACAAATAAGAACCTTATTAAGGCCACTCGTGGCGCAGTGGCACAAAGTGTGACTGTAAAACCGATTAGTTGTGGGTTCGATCCCCACTCGAGGAGATGAAATATTTACTTAAATTTATATTTCCATTTCTTCGCTCTGGTGTCGAGGCAAAGCGTGGCCTTGAGTTCTGCCACTCAACAACATGCAATGCCTCCAGAATTCGGCAGAAAGTGGGGAACAGAGTGTCTTAACACTAGGTTGCCTTTGCCTACACTGCTGTATGCGGCATACAGCGTGAAGCTAATTAATTTAATTTTTATTTTAATTTTAAGAATCTTATCATCTTATTCTTCTCTCTCATCTCTCTCTCTCTCTCTTCTCTTCTCTCTCATCTCTTCTCTTATCATCTTATTCATTATTTGTATATTGTTACAAAATACGAGAGATAGCAAAACTAATATTTATATATACTATCTAGATATTAAACGAATATTTTTATTACTAATTTTAATATATTTAAAATGCATCAAGAGTATCTCAGCGCTGTGTAGGCGGCGGGTGATACTGGTGCATCACAATAGGCTCGTGCTTTATTGTATGAATTGCATTTTTTGAGTGAAATCGATCACGAGCCCGGGACCAACATTATACTGTATTTATTTACGCATTGTTACTAAATGTCCCTTTACAGTGCCGCTCTTTACAAAGCAACCATTTCCTTTTTCAAATCGTCGATATCTCTACAAAAAATAGTCCCCTACAAATGCTAATACTATGCAGTTAACAGTGAATTAATATGTACGTAATCCTCCGTAATTTAAATGCAAATAAATGCGCATTTCGATAAGTTATTGGAAACTTTAAGACTTATCTTACTATTGGAATTACTTCTATTTTATATCTCAAACTAAATTCTCACATTTTAATGTATGATTGATAAATGAACGCTCCGGAGGCCAACACAAGGAATGTTTACAGGCTTTTATAAATATGTATGAGAAGGCGTTCCCTACATCTTGACATCGCTACTGGTTCAATTCCGTATTGTACTCCTGTCATTATACCTTCAATTTCTTAAGTGGTTGCCTCCTTTGTAGCTCCTTTGGAATAATTAGCCCAAACCGTATTGTTGCTCGAACATTTTGAGCGGCAATAAAGTATACATTTCAACAAAAAAATCTCAAGTATTCGAGGGTCGCATTGACTGGTAATTCTTGTCATTGTATCACTCCATTCCGTTACGTTTGTTCTTTTTTAAAATATGTAGTATAGGCTGTGTTGGGGCGGTCCAAGTTAGGGGGTCGCGAGAGTCGTGAGAATTGTTCTCAGTTATGTTTTGAAAGAAATATGGTAAATGAAAAATATCGATTTTATAAGCATTGTTGTGGGGAACAGAGTGTCTTGACACTAGGTTCTCTTCCTGTCTGTATTATAATATGCGGGATATAGCGTGAAGCTGATATAGGCATGATTATGGAAAAGAATCTGCCATACTTTTGCGATTTTTAATAAATTTTAATTTAATATTTCTTAAATATAGGAAATAATTTATTGTCATAACTATCTATTAATATAGTGATACTACTCTGCTGTTTAGATACTTTTAGAAAATACTACTTTTGTTTATTAATTGAACCCCATAATATTCCTTTTTTCAATTTATCTTTTATATCAATTCTAAATTTACTTCTTTGCTTCCACAAGTGTATGCAAAATTTAAACTCTTAACGATATATTCTATTTTAATTAAATGAAACTTAAAAATTGGTTTAAGTAAATATTTGATAGTATATTCTCATATTCCCATCATTAAAGTCAATCGGTTTAACTGACACAATTGTATGGGTGTTATGACACATTACTCCCAGCAGGGTGCGGCTGGACCCCAGGCAAGATACAGTCAAATCATCCTGAGGGATTATGCCCCCAGAGATATGTAATAGACTTATTTTTTACTTTATATTTTTTTATAAATTAACTTATTAATTTTGAATTATAATATGTAGCTACTTATTATGTTAACATCTTGTAACCATAAACTGCTATAAATGTCAAAGTTGATATATATCGAAATATTGCTTAGAAAATAATGCAAAAATTTACAAATTTGAACGATTTAAACGAAATGTGGAACGCAAACGGATCATTTCTTTCCTACCTTTTCTACCAACAGATCATTTCTTTATATTTCTCAATAAAAATAAGCGGAATAAGTGACAACCTAAAGCTTCATATAAAGGTTGTTGTGACCGCCTTGAAATATCACTGCTTCTCGTAAGAAAGAAGTCTAAAATTAAATCTGCGCACCCATCCACAGCTAACTTAAGGGCGGCCACGACTCCTCGACAGTACTGTATATTCCAAAAGTACTTACATTATGTAGCTTGTAATAAAGTCCACACGCGTTGCACACCGGCTCCCCGTTCTGGTTGCGCCGCCACAGCGTCGTGGTCGTGGTCTTGCAGTTCGCACAAGACGTCCCAGCTCTCCTCGCCGCACTCTGTAGCGACTGGAAATATGTTAAATAATATTAATTGTATATAATATACTTGTTATATCTATTGTTTGTAAGGTTTTAGATTTTTTTCTTGTTATCGTATCGATCAAATAAACGCTTCTCACGTTCATAACTTTTTTTTATATCATAATTAATAGCTTAATTAAAAAGCTATATCGGATCGAATATGTCAGTTACACTACAGCGAGCAACGAAAAATCAACAATTATAATTATAAATATTATTACAACTCTGTTACGTAAAATAATGGATGTGATAGAAGAAATTTTAAAATTTAATGTAAAAATTTAAATATGCGATAAAAAAATATCGCAAAACATCTCAACCCACAAAAAGAGTGTATTTGAAAATGTAGTAGAAAAAGTGAGTAGCCATCGGGCCCTCTTACACACCTGCCCATTACTACCCGTCAATCAAACAAAAAAAATTACCACAGCGCGCGGGGGCCGATTTATACAGTCCACAAAAGTGCCTCACTCAATTAAAAATGCATTCGTCCTAAAACCGACACAAAAATAAAATGGACCTCACAATCCGCCTCATAATAAATCCATTAATTTGTCATGTCATTTATCGAACAAAAAGTATTAAGGTCGTAAAATATTACGAAGGAACTATTCGGTACGTCGGCTTCGATCTTTTCTCGGTAACTAGAGTTAAACATCGTAAGGTTATCATGACCGCGGCGTATTGTCCGAGTTAATGTTGTAAGTGACTGTGGCGTTCTCCAGACTCCGTGTACTGCTGAGCTCGAAAATTTAAGTATTTTTTATATAGGCGAGTATTTATTTAGAAAATGTATAAAAATTAGGATGCAGCGGGATTTGAATTATTTTATTAACAAATATTATATTTAAACAAAAAAATAAAGGCTATTTGTAATATTTGTGATTGTAAACGTGAAGTGTTGTGAGTTCGATTGTCATTTGAGGTAATGAAATATTTAATATTTTCATTTCTTCGCTCTGGTGTCAAGGCAAAAGCGCGGCGTTGAGTTCCGCCACTCAACACACAATGCCTCCAGAAATCGGCGGAAAGTGAGAAGCGGAGTGTCTCAACACTAGACTCACTCAGCTTACCCTGCTCCATGCGGGATACAGCGTGAAGCTGATTATTCTTAATATTTACTTTACGGCTATAAATATCCTTACAAATGAATAAAACGCCAATAACACAATAATCGTGATCTTTAGATTAGATACAAGATTTCTGTACTTCACACAAATATATTTATGTCAAACGCTAATGCAAATGTCATGCTTATTCCGTTTAAATAATATTATTTCATAAAATAAATTATCATTGACATTGTAGGCAATTACAAAGTGAAGTTATTAAAACCGTGTACACGTCAGTACCGAAGGCCGCTCGGAATACCTAAATATTAAATGGTTTTGTGTCAATATTCGCCGCGTCATGGCATCTCCTTTGTGCCAGAATAAGATTAGAGACCGCCATATTAGCTAACCGACAACCGAAATTTTTTGATCGTCCAAGAAGGATTTAAGTCACACGTAACTTTTATAAACGTCAAAGAATATTTACTTTTCTTATTTTATTTCACTATATTTTTGTTTACGAAGGCTAAGTAAGCTTGGTTCTCATAAACAGAGCAAAAATTAACTTCCACTTTTATGACTCAATTACGCGAAACCAATTTTATAATCTGTAGATAAGGTTTTCTCATCAAGCCATAACACTCGCTGCACTGCTCTGGTCCCAGGGGTGCCTAAGCCGGAGGGGTACCGGTTAAGCCGATTACAGAAGTCAACTGGTCGTGGGGGTGTCTTTATTTTCTTAGAAAAATCTGTTTGTTGCGATTTTTTATTATCGAATTACTTTTATTTTTATGGCAACAGTCGATTATAATATAAATAATTATGGTAATATAATAAAACTATGTTTGTATTAAAATCTATGATTTACATTAAAACCCAAGTGAAAGCTCCATAATTAAACGTAGGTAAACTCCGCATTCCAGAGCTGGTTGAATAAAATCTCAAGTATGCGGACACTTGTTCCCGACACCGAAGAGTTTTATTAATTGTTCAACCCATTTCACTGTCAACAGCATTCCTCCGCGATCGATATCGCGCTCCCAAAAATAACTATAAAACAGACCGACAAAGATAAAAAGCTTCAACAAACAAACATACGAAGTTCACTCTTCAGAGCAATTGTTATGATGCTACTTTAATTTTCAGTGTAGTGTAAACTCAAAGGAGACCAGCGCAACGACAACATCAGGGCGTCCTTTGTGCTGTGACATAAACAAAAACGGTTCCATTGTTGTCATTTTTAGACCGAATTTACGGATAAAAGATATAAGATATAATAATGCTAAGGACATTATGGACAAGTGGACAATTTCAACATACTACTATTACGAATAGATATTCGTCCTTTTTACTTTTACGTTGACAAAGAAAATAAATTATATAACTCCAGACGTTGTTTGTATTCACAAATCGTTCAATAATTAAATGAAACGATTAAACAAACACTTGCTTAATAATTACCAACAAACACCCAAAAAGATTAGCTTCACTCCAACTCACTCAATGTCAGCAAATTCAATAAGTTACCCACATTAAAAACATATTTCTATGAAGGCCCTCCCGCGCCCTCCCGCGCCCTCCCTCTCGCGATCCAATCAGCCTATCTTCCCCGACCCTCGCAAACACCTCCTAATCAAATCAAATCACAGCCTCCGTCTTCCTTAATCTGTCCACCTATCTACACTCAAACATAAAATTATATTACAAAAAGGGATGGTTACCTACAACCCCTCGTATATTTGCTAACACTGGCGAAATTTAACCCATCGGAAGCGTCCCTACTACACCCATATAACTCGGTAGCCGGAAAACACAAACCTAGTTGCCAACACACAGACGCGCACACACGCGCGCGTATCAGCATATCTACGTCATCTAGATGAGAGCCCCCAAGAGGGAGGCAATCCATTTACCGAGGAGCCCTCGCTACTGGAATTCCGCCGCTATATAAATAAGGTAAGAGATCACAATCGCATAGCAGGGCCACTGTTTTTAAAGGTTTACACGGCCCCTAGCAGTGAAAGCGCGGAATCGATGTTGTAGCCTTCACCCCTCGCCCCGCACCAGTTTTTCCGGCGCTCCGTCCTTATCAGACCGGAGCGATTAGATAAAGAGAGATAGAGCGTGAAAATAAAGATTTTCATCGTGTTCACTCACACCGAGGCAGTTTCAGCTGAACAATAACAATGCAGCGGTTGTTTTGCATGTGTGCTCGATAGGTATTGGGGGGGACTTATGTGGGCTTGTATAGTTCTATTTCTTAAAATGTATTGAAAGCCAAGTAAGCATACTGTATAGAAAATAGAAAGTAAGTTGTTGAAATGTTGTTGTATAGAAGATAAAGTTATTTGTTGTCAATCCTAAGTCATAAATAATGTACATTGAAAACATAACGAAGTTTATTGTTTACACCTCGCTATCATAAAATAATAATCATCTTTTAATATTTTTTCATCATCTTTTAACGCTGTATCCTGCATGTAGCAGAATAAGCAGAGGGAACCTGATATTAGGATACTCCGCTCCCCACTTTCCGACGCATTCTGGATACATTGTGTGTTGAATGGCAGAACTCAACGCCACGCTTCGCTTCGACACCAGAGCAAAGAAATAAAAATATTAAATATTTCATTTCTTCAAATGGGAAACGAACTCACAACCTGTCGCTTTTAGAGTCACACGCTTGTGTCCCGGACCCATGACTGGCCTCAAACAAAATATTTTAAAAATACAACACCAAAAAACCATGATATACTTAAAAAACCAATAGTTCATTGACCTACACCATAGAAGAACATTTAGGTTGCGTAATGTCATGTAAAAATGATGGTAGGCGAGTCGGTACTCGGTATTTGATAAGAGCATAGGCCGAATTTCATAAATATAAATCCGTTAGGATAACAAAGCGAAGCGGTTGCCCAATAGGAGCTATCGCGATAGTATCGCTTCGGATTGACACATCAAGCCGCCCGTACAAGATTACATCGTACATCGTAATCGACGCCCGCGTCACGTTGCGGCGTCATTCGATTTATATTTTTTTTTAATATTTTTTTTTAAGTTTCACGCTGTATCCCGCATGTATCGGGGTAGGCAGAGGGAGCCTAGTGCTAAGACATTCTGCTCCTTACCCTCCGCCGAATTCTTTGCCGGAAGCATTGCTTGTTGAACGGAAGTCAAAGTCACGTGCGAATCGAACCCACAACCTGTCGCATTTACAGTGTAAATATATAGGTGTGTAGTGTATTTATTTATATAATTAATTCTATAACATCTTTAATTAAAATATTAAACAACAATCTCTTAAAATTTTTGCCGATATAACAACAATGTAAATAAGGAAAAAGTTACAAATTAATCGGCAACATTTATAAAAACAACACAACACAACCAACAAACATTACTTTGCAATAAAACAACTCTCTGTCAGCATTATATAGAGAAACAATTAGTTCGTAAAGCTTATTACGGATAAAAAAAGAAAATTCATAGTAATTAATTCAGACGGACGTTGATGGATAGCGCCACTAGTCTACAGTAGGTACCTACTGTAAATATAGCACGGCCACGAGCGCACAAATACCCAAGCGGAAAGCATTTGATTATTCATTATATGTACATAACATGAAATATACAAATATGTACGTAATTATGTTTTTGATTCACGCTGTATCCCGCAAAAGTTGTGAAAGCAGAGGGAATCTAGTGTTAGTGTTGATTTCCGCCGAATTTTCGAGATAATGCGTGTTGAGAGGCGGAGTTTTACGTCGCGCTTTGTTAGAGTTTGTTACCAGAGTTAGGAATAGAAAAGAGAAAGATCGAATCCACAACTGTCGCGTTTACTATTACACGCTCGTGCTGAGTCATGACAGCCTCAAATTATCTTGAACCTATTTTCATTGTAAACATAAAAAGCTTAATATTTAAAATATATATTTCTTAATTATTTTTACTTAAATTATTTTTAAATGTATTACTAACGTTACTTTCAACTTCGCGATAGAACTGATAGCGTTCAATTCTTGATACGGTGTGCGTAAACACCGATTATCTTACTGGATAAGAAACGACATTGACTATAACCATTTAATAAAGGTTATGCAAACATTATATTAGTAATATCGTTATTAGTATTACATTTTTTATATTATATTTAAATTAAAGTTATTTCATTTATTTTCAAATTGTGGTAGAGGTAAACGAGACAAGAGGAAACCTCAGGTAACATTCAAGAACACAGTATCGATGATACTGGAGAAAGGTCACCTAAAAAGAATAAGGGAAGCATCCGGAAAGCATGTATGAAGAGGTTGATGAAAATAGAAGAGGTATACAGAGACCCGTAGCGTTTGCCACTCCATTACCCTCACTCCTAGCTATCCAGCAGTGAAAAACATAAAAAAAATCCGCTTCACGCTGTATCCCGCACACAGCAGGGTAGGCAGAAGGAACCTAGTGTTAAGACACTCTGTTCCCCACTTTTTGCCGACTTCTGGAAGCATTGCGTGTTGAGTGGCAGAACTCAACGCCGCGCTTAGCCTCGACACCAGAGCGAAGAAATGGAAATATAAATTTAAGTAAATATTTCATCTCCTCGAGTGGGGATCGAACCCACAACCAGTCGATTTTACCACTTGGTGCCGCTGCGCTACGACTGACCCATGAAAAACATGAAGCTAAAAAAATCAATATGAAAAGCTAAAACCACACACATCTATTATATTATTCTAAGAAGGCATAAAAGGCTGTCAAAAAAACATTATTCTATATATAGATGACATACGATACGACGCAAAACAATTTTCCAGAGGCGACTAAACGTTGGTAATTCAGCGTCGGATCGCTTCTTGTAACGCGCGGATTTGCATTGAATGGCAAAGGACGGTGCGGGCGTTTTCAAATTAGATACGAGGCGAGGCCGCTGGTTACACTGCTTGTTATTCCTTAAGAATTATATGGAATACTTCTAATGGTTTAGAACACAATGTAGATTGAGATTCTTATAGAGTAAGTTCCTTGTTATGTAATATTTGAAAGAAATTATTTTAATCAGATTTAGCGTTTCAGGCTAGGGGCAGTAGTTAAATGTATACGCGATGGTTGTGAGTTCGATTTCGAGACGGGCGAATGAGTATATTTTTTTATTTTTTACGTTCTACTAAAACAATATGGCATTGGGCTCCGCAATCCTAAATGCAATATCTTGAAATTTATCTTGAAAAAGTGGATAACGGAGTGTCTTAACACAAAATTTTAACTTTCTGGTATAGGTATCTATACAAAATATTCTTTAAGCGATTGTCTCGAACAGTATGGCAGTGGTAGGTAGTACTATATAGAGTTGGTAGCCTGATGGAAAAATCAATACTTGTTATAATAACACACAGTTAAGGGTTAGCTTGTGTTAGTTACTTCTATGACATAATAAGTGACCGTTGCCTTTAAGCTTTTATTTATGGTTTCGCGACGTAGACTATTAATAAAATGGTTGTCGTTATACGTTTATAGTTCTTAGTTTATAGGTAAGTGGCTCATGTTTTTTTATTTTTTTATTTAATATCAAGGTTTTGAGTTCTCGATATAATAACTTTGTAACACTTTCTTCGGTAAATGTTATTTTTTAGTTTTTAAGAAAATGGCAGAATTTTTTAAAAATATTTATAAGCAATTTTTTTTTATATGTATTACTCAACTTATTCTTTGTACACTTTAGGTATAGAAATGTGCGAAAAATTCATTATCTATTCAGTAGAAATTTATTCCAGTCACATTATTATAATAGTTGTATTTACTCACGTCAATACAACTAAATTAAAATCATAATAGGAATATATTATATAATATTTCATTACTTTCCAAAACATTTTTTAGTAATTAACATACAATACATTTTGAAACAAAGGAGGAGCTTTCTACATACGTTAAGGTGTTGAACCAGACCGCTATATAAAAGAATAGTGATTAATATAAACAGGTGCTCAACAACTGGCACAGAAAACCAGAGGAAAGTCAGGGGAAGTCGTAAATCGTGGCACCTGCCTATCTACATAGTTCAATTTGCTTTTTTCTACATTTGCATCAGATTTAGAAATATAAAAAACGTGTTTACGTACGGGAAAAACTAAACATCAAATATTGAACAATTGTAACACTGTTTAATATTTGATGTTTAGTTTTTCCCGATAGTATATAGCCAACAGTTATTATTTTAGTTTCACGCTGTAACCCGCACGTAGTAGCGTAGATAGAGGCAACTTATTCAGTTTTTAACATTCTGCCGATTTCCTGTGCACATTGTGTGTTGACAAACGAAACTTATCACTTTGCCTTGTTAACAGAGCGAGGAAATGAAAATATTAGTATTTTATTCCTCCAATTGGAAATCGAATCCACAACCACCTCGTTGACCATCCAAGTCCAATCAGGCTTGCGCCACTGCGCCACAATGAGCTCAACAGCTAGTACCTAACAGTTTATAAGTTGTTAAGCGTATTAATAGAGACATTACGAATAAAGAAGCTAGCGTATTTGTACAGAATAGATATACAACGTGAGCGAAGTCAGTAAATAGCATTGAAATAAGATGGTTTATATAGATAACACTAGCTAAATGGTCAATATAGAGAGATTTATGAATCGAAGGGGGTGGCGTGAACGAGGTCTGTTCGGGTCGCGGGGTCAATTCGCGCAGTTTAGCACCGCGTCATATTTATAATTACCTCGAGCGCATCACACGCGCAGTCTCCCTCGCGCTGCGCCTGCGCGTCGATAAATCAAAATTTTAAATCACCGGTGGGCGGAACACTCCGGTTACCCAGCGCCGAATAAAATGAATTAAAAAATAAAACAACGAGCCCTCCGCGCGCCCTGAGAAAATTTAAACATATTTCGCTTTAGTTTTTTAATTAATACCTTGTTAAATTTTAATATAGAGAGCGTTATTACAATGGGTGTGCGAGAGATTTTAACTGGCCTTCGGTAACTTATTGATGTTACGCTTGACCCTTAATTGGTTCATTTTTAACCAGAAATTATAAGCCCCGTCCGTCGACGGTGGTGCGCGGCCTTCGGGTACTTGCAGATTAATAGCCAAAATATAACTTCGACCGTGAGTTAAATAAGAGACGTTTTCGAAGAAGTGTTGCTTTCATGCTTTCATAAAATATAGTGACCTAAATACTTTTAAATTATGGTCATTTCGAAAGCAATCACATAAAGTGTTAGCGCTAAGCGGTGTCCCTCTATTATTTCAGTCGGCACTCGGCAGCTGCCGCGGATGGCAATAAAATACATTTTACAATTACGACTGTTGTTAACGGCGGACTGTATATACGAAATGCCAATTTATAAGTTAATTTCGAACGTTTTTCTTATTTTATAAGTTTTAATGCATGTAGTAGACCCTTTTTGATTATAAAAAATATTGAGGTCAGTCATGATGCAGGGGCACAAGCGTATGAACGTGAGTTGTGAGTTCGATTCCCACTCGAATGCAATATTTAATATTTTCATTTCATTGATCTGTCGATGCGAAGTGCGACCTACTCCAAAACGCAATGCCTACAGAATTCGGGGGAAAATGGACTACGGAGTAATTAGCACTTAACCACTAGGTTCCTTCTACGTACTCTGCTATCTGCGGAATACAGCGCGAAACTAAAAGAAAAAGAAATCACAATTATAACGAATGTCAAATCTATCAAGTTTAAGTCGTGGGGTCAAACATTCAAACATTCTCATCCGCGATGCCCGACCGCCACTGCCAGTGGACCGCCGTCAGACGGACGGTAGTCAGCCACGCGTCACTCAGCCGACAGCTCCTCATTGCCGCGACGTAAAGTTGATTGGTGCCTCTTTAATAATTCCTCAGTAACGGCTGCCCGCGTCGGAACGAAACTAATGGGTGACCGCCTGAGCTTTCACTGGGTAAAAAATAGAGCTTACATTGACTGCTGTTATGCTGTTATATTTATGGTGATGATCTTAAAAAAATATTATTTGAGTGTGATTGTAAATGCCAAAGGTTGTGGGTTCCTACCCCAGGAAATGAAATATTTCATATTTTCATCGTTCAGGTGCAAAGACAAAGCGCGGTGTTGAGTTGGACTCTTAACACGTAATGCTTCCAGAATTCGACGGAAAATGGGCAAGTGCCTTAACACTAGGTTCCCTCTGCCTACCCTGCTGTGTGCGGAATACAGCGTAACGAAAAAATATATATTTATGGTTGTAAAGTAATTGTTAAAAAGAAAGTGTAGTCTACATTAAATAGATCTAGTGAAACTAACCTGAAGCTATGGCACGCCTACATATTTTACACTGTTCTCTAACATCAATTCACTATTGTAAATCTATATTTAATAATCAATAACGACAACGAAGTGTTAAAAGTGGTGTTATTAAAAATATAGTGTATTTATTGCAAAACTGAAAGACTAACGTGTGCTATTGCAATAATCAATGCTAGCCTTCGCAAGTCCTAAGTGACCGTGAAATGACATTCATAGTATGCAATCTTGGAACTTTTTCCACCACAATTTGCTCCATCCAAGTTTTTGCAGACACGTGACTGATGCGCCGTAAACCAAGTCTATGAATATGTAATTAGTTCACTATTTACTTTTTCCTATATACATATTTGCTTGGCTTTGGCGTTGTAGCAGAAAAACTGGTACAGACAGACATTTTCATCATCATTTAAATCGATTGTTTTTTATATAGTGTCTGTACCCTATTTTTTTAACTTTAATTACACTATTTCTTTCAGATTAGTGTTTAGGCTGATTACTTTTTCTTTTAAAAGTCTTTTATATGCACAAAATCGAAAAGCAGTCTCCAGATTACATTTAATTAGCAATGTTTCTCACGATCTGATAATTGAATGGTGACAATCGGCATGGCTTGAGAGGTATCCAAGAAAGACCTCTCGAGTAGGGGTGGCCCAGCATGTAACAATACGGATTAATTATCGGCCAAAATCGACCACTCAAATATACCTGTCACCGCTGTGGAACAGCGCGATCGGATTTATATCGACCACGAACAATGGTAAAAGCGGTAAACACAATGGAACCGCGCAAAATGAACAAAACTGACTGAATCAAAATGAACTCTCGCCGCCGGCCCCGCTAAGATATACTTAACCCGACTTGCTAACTATTGTTGGCCAATAAATTTTATTACATTATTATGAAAATGTTTAATATGTTTTATTTGTAAAATGTTATATATTTTTCATTTTTTATATAATATTTTTTTTTACATTTTTTTTCTGGTGCTTCGTTTTTTTTTGTATTCAGTAATAGATTGCATACAGAAAATGTATGAGAATGTTTCATATAATTATTTATTAATTTAGTCGTGATGTGCGTATTATATCTATATTGAATGTTTATGTAAATCAGGAGGGTTGAACAGAACCGCGCACGCGCTGCTGACGCGCGGACCACCGGCGGCTGTGTCAGCCCTGATTCACGGCCCCGCTGTTAGGGGTGTACTTTTCGCTAAATTTTTCAAGTATGATGAAATAAACATAGAGCGTAATATAAGTGGGAAAAGAGGACTCATTTTCCTTTTACTTTTCTTTTTGTATACAGATTTAGAGATGAATATCGTTTTTTTTATAGTATAGAAGTTAATTTAAATATTATTACATTTTAAAATATTATCGAAGTTACTAACTTTCCTTAGGATAAAAAATATAGCTTTATCTTCTTTAAAGGATTTCATAAGATATTATGAAATCCTGAAATTCTTATGGGATATCCAATATGCAGAAAAAATTGAACCAGCCCTGCACCACGACCGCGACAAGCGTAGCATTGTTAGGAAGAGGCCGCCCGGGCTTTATAAATACATTCATATTGCCACTCTAAATATCTCAAATAAGCCTATATCTCTTGTATTGCGGGAGAAAAAGAGCAAAAAATACTGTTTTATAACTGACATGAATATGTATAGTGCATATGGATAAAATGCATCTACAAACCGGATCAGTGCTAATAGAGTCACTACAGCTAAGTACAAAAATAAGGCGAACCTAAAAAGCTAAGTGCATGGGACGAGACAAAATATACAGCTTAGTTGGATCCGAATCGTTAACACTAACAACTCATTCCTATCACACCCCGGGATTTAATCGCACAAAATCTACCGCACCGCCTCACATTCGGCTCGTCGGAATGCGCAGAAAATGGAAAAAACATGGCGCTAAACCGCGAAACTGTATGTATTTAAACGCCGAATCCAACATTCTGATCCTCGAAAAACCATTTAAATTTTGTCCAAAACGTGAACACAATGGAACAGATCCAGAAAGTTATCTTTTTGTTTAATTTTTAATTTTAAATCTGAAAGAGGAATTCGGTTCGGCAAAGGCTGTCACATCATTCCAGCGCTGCTAAGTGACGCCGGACGCACGTCAGTCTCGTGGATGCGTTTTATTTTATACGAGTCCCAGCGCACCGGCTCGCCGCCTTTTTTGTTATCATAGATGTCGGACTCGCGTATACGATTAATTTTATAACCGTTTATCGATCGTTTCCCTTATTTTATCACCATTATACGTTAAAACGACAAATTCAATAAAGGAGGTGTTTTTTGTTTACTCTGTGGAACCGGTCGCATTAAAGACTAGACTGTAACAAGGGATAATTTAAAGTTTTTGCTGTACCTACATAGGGAATAACGTATTTTTTACCCTTTTTTTGTATTATTTACCCCAGAAATCTGTTTGTTACTAAATACTTTGCAATATTTTTCTAGTAATAAATAAAGTAATGCGAGTTCTTAATTTTTTCATCCTTTGAAAAAAAATTAACATGGCGAATTTCCCTTACACATGAATTTAATTATTAAAATAGCAAAATAAACAATTAGACAACTTTATACTCAATAACCTTTGCATATATTAGAGCACTTTACATAAAGGGCGATCAATTATTGAAATTATAATAATTATGTGCCACAGGAGTCGCCTCGGGTAACCGTAGCTCTGGAATAATAAAGCTTATCGCTCACCGACGCGGCGTGGAGGCCTCGCGATTGACGTGCGTTGAGATGACGCTAAAAGGTCTATTGTATACCAAACGCTCGTTACTCGCGACCAACCGGTCTTTAACACGTTTGAACAATGTGATTACTTTATACATATGTAACTATTCTTCTGAGAACTGGGAAAGAGCTATTTCAGTAAACTTTGTTTCTCTCTTATACGATCTTATTATGCTAAGTATCGAGTTTTAAGTAAAAAAATAAATATAAATCTATACGTAATCTCTATTTTATATTTTCTTATCTCTCGCAAAATGCAAGGAAACTTAGGAGAACTTAGTGATAAATAATTTCGTTCTCCATTTCCCGTCCATCTATAATATATTAGATAGAGGCTGCCTAGACTTAAGTGTTATTTAGAACAAATACAACGTCCCACCAAGTGGGAATCAAACGCACGATCAACGCTTTCGCAGTCAGGTATAAGTATAACCCACCTCCGTCACGAAGAAGTCTATAAGAATTTATCATATTTCGATAAGGCTATAAGTATTCTTCTTGTTATGGATGAGCTAACACGGCTACTTTCATAATTTACTTACATACACTGTAGTAGGTAAATGTATTCATATTAGTGCGGTTTCCAAACGTTATTCTCATTATGGCGCTACTGATGGTATCTTAAATATATATTTTATGTATTTATTCAATAATAATAAAGTCGTAAGTCACCAGCGACCGTTCGGCCGTTTAATGTAAATGTAATTACTCCATAGCGTTCTTTTATAGTGCGATTAATCAAAAGCTGTTACAATATGCACGATTACTTAAACAAATAAAAGCAATTATGTAAATACGCGGCTCATTTAACATATAACGTGGATATTGTCGTTGTAAGGCTATCGCGTCGACGCGTGATCTCGCATCGCGGATATCGGATTGCGTCAATTACGACTGATCTGCCGCGATCCGGAGATCGAGAGATACATACAAATGTATCGGATACACCGACCTTCATATTTGGTGAACCACCAGATAGTTGCATACGAAATTGCCTCTTCTGTATGCTTGAGCTGAGAAAACAGCAAGAAAAGTGGCAAATCCTATGATATAATATTAACAGCAATAAGGTATCAAAGGGTAATAGATACTATCGTGGTGCGTTTGAGAAGCGAGTATACTGAGTTATACTGAATTTAATTGTCATTTAGAGAAATTTCTTCTTTTTTGTTTTTTTTTAAATAAGCAAAGGATTGAGTTAACAGAAATTTTAGTATACTTCGTTTTTAAAATTTACTTAAATATGTAATATAATAATACAACATTATTTACATTTTATCTAACGATATTGTTTGTAATTTTAAAGCAATTATTTCAAATCTTATATCATAATATTAGGATGAATGTTTTATAATAAATGTATTGTTCGAGTAAAAGCAATAATATAACAAAATTCACAATAAGCTGTAGGTGCACGAGCTTCAACAAGAGCTTCAACGCGGAAGTAAACTGGGGATCAAAGTGGTGGCTTGTACGGCGCACGCGTGGGACGATACACTACAGTTGACAAAACGTTACAAACTTCAACAAACATTTCGCGATGCATTAGTAAGAACAAAGTTTACTCTTACATTAAATTTGATTAATATATTGTTCTTCATCTATGAAAAATGACATTTCAAATTGAAATTTCTTACGACATATGCCCTAATACATTCAAATGATTTGATAATATGTAATATATTTATAAGTTAGTTTAGTGGCGCGGGAGTCGCGTCATTAGCCAGCGAGACAACGCACCCAACAATTTGAGCGCAACGAACACACCGCTAAATTGCCGGCTGCCATACCATCGATCTTTATTTATTTGTATTTACTGCGCGTTGTACCTAATTATAATAGCGTGGGCCGTGATTCGAGCACTCCTCGAACAGTTGGCGCTGACGTTCTAATGACAGCCGCGGTTTCCTGCTAGCTAATTGCTTAGGAAGTCCATTGCACAGTTGCGCTCCGAATTATTTAGTAGATCGACTCTGGGTCAGGTGGGTACGTCACTATCGGCAGCACTTACGCTCTGTCACATCGGACGAAGCTAAGCCAGATTATAACGTAACACGGTAGTACCTACGCCTTTGATGTCGTTCAAACGATTGCCTAATGCTCTTAATTGCTTATGGGAGCAACAACACAAGGAAATATGATGATTGGCGTTTCGAAGACGGACAACCGTGTAAGAATTAAAAATCAGCTTTCAATCTTATGAGTGGAATCAGCTAAAGCAACTAATATAATACTATTATATATCAAAAAATAAATATTATTGCAACGTTTAACATATTTATCACAACGTATGCACTGAAACAGCGTGGATATAAGCAGAAGATCGAGGAGTACTCTCATAATTCTGTAACATGCAATTTAAGGCTCTAAATCAAAGGCGTTCTCGGACACTGCGCGGCTACCGATAAATAACTCTGTGCGAAACGATTTGTGTAACACAAGGATCTTTCACTTCGAGAGATGTTGCCCTTATTAAGTTATTACACTCTGTACTTTTTTACTTTATTCTTAGCACTGCCTCTGTAATGAAAATGTTCCACGAGGAGTAACTTCATATTACTAGCATTTAAAATAACGAATTTAAGCTTACTCGTCACTTTGACAGGTGTTACAAATGAAGTTCTTAGCGTTACACACTCTAATTGTAATCAAATTTCGATTAATTTTATTTACAATAAGACTCCGTTGATAGGGACGTAACGCGGCACAAGTTCCCAATTCAGTTCATATATGTAGCTGGCAATCGATTCTCCTCGCTTCACGGGTGGAATCGCTCGTACCGCGCTCCAAGCCGATCCGTTTACCCGCGTCACTCGATTACACGAGCCTCCCATATTCTATATAAACTACCTTCACTGTTGAACGTCTATTAAATGGAAAAGAATATCACCTGTATGTGTTTTGACAACAAAACGAAACAAAAAACTTCCAGCCGTATTTGAATTTATTGTCACCAAAAACAGTGTCCCGTCATTATTAATATCGGCATTAATATGTTTCCAATATCCTGTCCATAAATGTCACAGCCACTGGCGCCTATTACAGGTAGAGAGAGTCTATACACAAATGTACATAAAAACGTAAAGTTCCCAACAATGAAGGGTAACTAAAAAATTGAAAATTTACAACACCTCCCGCTATCCGGCCGCCGCAGGAAGGTCCTGAGAATTGTCATTTTTCTTACAAAATTTAGTGATGTGTCAAACCTGTTCGACGTGGCAAATAAAAATGTACAAGGAGATGGAGAAAAAACAAACTAAAGACTTTGGGTCATTGCTAAAACAAGGGAAGGTTACCATATCAATCAAGGCGTTGACAAAAGTGGAGTTTTTTTTCTCGAGCTCCGGCCGTGGGATGAAAAAAGGGTCCGTGTTTATGGAAATGCAATAAAAGAGACTCGAGTAGGTACTGCTCCGGTACAACCTTGCTTGGATAGCGTCGCGTCATATGGTATTTATATAAAATTTATTTATTAAAATATATTTTTAAAAATAAGAAATTAACTATATGGAAAATACATAAACCATGCTTTGGATTAATTAGGCATTTCCGTTTTATGGTCTAAGTATGTATTGTTTTTGTGAGGTAAATAGATGATAAGGCTATAAATATGAAAACTAATGATTATTAAACTTAATACATAGTTTCAAAATAGTTTATATATAGTTTTAAAAGTAAAGAAAATTTGTGTTATATATTAAACATGATCGATTAACCATTATGGTTCTTAGAGATTAAATTTCGAAATTCGGACGTAGTCAGAATGAACTAATTTTATCAGTATTTTTTTTTTATTTAAGTCTTCAGTAATTGAATAACGTTTTAAAATATTATAAAAATGTAATAAGTATGTTAGCAGGTGCCTTACAGGTTGCGCAGGTAAGGCTTTTGAGCTTTGAGTGAGATTGATAAAACGGAGTGCACCCCCGCCGCGAGGCCGCGTCACTCACCGGGCGTGCGTGAGAACCTATTGTGCCCACTCCTCAGTCAGATATCTTCAAAATGTCTGATATGAATGTTATTTAACCTATTTCAAAACAAAACAAATGCTGTGCATCTAAATTTTTGTCTGTACGTGACTTAATAATACAATTTTTATTTTACATTTAATACATAAAATAAACATTTTAACCACTTATACATGTATAATATACTTTCTTATTATAATTTCAAAGTAAAACAACTTTAATCTCTAAATCTGTTGACCGCGAGACGTGAACGACCCAGCTACACATGAGTGAGTCAAATGAATCACGATATTAATTCACCTTGCATGTTTTTTCATTAATTTCATCTATAATGAAACCTCGAATTTGAAATATAAATTAAAATTAATATTAACGTAATTAAACTAAAATGTTTATATATTATAAAAATATTAGGTAATTAAGAGTTCATATTTTAAATACAAAAATATTGATATATTCAAAACCAACTTAAAGCAATTTAAATAACTGGTTTAAATAGATTAAGACCAATGATTTCACGTGATGCTGTACATTCTTGACACTATTATTATTTATATGTATATAGGTATGTACTACAAGGAGGTACTATAGATTTTTTTTATTTTAAAATGAATAATAATAATATAGTTTTCGCTTGTGACTTGCACCGAAGTCTGGATCAAGATTTATTCGATGGCCCACAGTGATCGATGAGCGGCGACCGGCCCCGTGTGACACCGACAACGGTCACTACCGTATGGACAATAAAACCTCCTACTCGAAATATAATTAATAAACTATTGACATGCACGTTTAATGGCATCATTTATTTATAGAGCCAATCGATAAAACAAATGTATGGGTTTAAAAATATTCATTTTATATCATTATATACTTATAGGTAGTTTTTTCGTTCGCAATATAAAAATGGATAAAAAGAAATAGCTTATTATAATACATTGTTATTTGCTCAACCAAATATTTAGCGTAACATAAATTTAAATAAAACAATAGTTTTATTATTTCTTTTGAACATTCCTCTTATGACGTCATGGGCGCGCACGTAAGGCAGACAGTGTGGGACCGACTCATACATAGGCTCCAAAGCTATAGAATTCTTATTGTAATATTTATTTGGCACTTGTTGGGGCCATGAATGCCAAATAGGCAAGTTCTATGACCGCCCGCCTTTGGTTCGAGTTGTTCGTGTATATGATGAGGATGTAGAGATTTAGGTGTGTGATAATACTGTATAGTACCTAATAATTGAGGCATTTGCAAGCCATCTGGACAGATTAGATAGCGTGGGAGATGTTTAATTCAGATTAATAAGATTTTTTTTGTTTATTGTCAATGCTTCTTATTCATTGGTGTTTTGGTATTGAAGGCTACGTTAGTTGATGAGAGAATAAGATTTTTAATGTTATGACAAATTTTATGCATCTTTTCCATATTAATAAGGGTAGGGGTCAATAATATTTAGTTATTATTTAAAATGTTTATTTATTTAATAATAAAAAATATAGTAATATAATTAAATAGTTATCTGCTTTATTTATATTATACTGATATATTACACATGTATGTACTCGTATATCTAAAATTAAAAATTTTTCATTTGTTCTAGCGACATGGTCGTAGTAAGGTCGCGTATGCTCATTGCATATAAGACCGCCATTAGATTTAGTGAGTCTAGACTTTTTGCTATGTAAAATTTTATTTTACTAAAACTTTGGATAATTACAAAACCATCAATTTTATGATACATGAATGTTATCGTATTTATGTAGTTAAAACTACTACTTTTATATAAAAAACATATAATGCTATATTAAAAACAAAAACATTATGTTGATTTAAAAAATTAAAAACAGCACATTTAACAAACGTTAAAGTACGTTTAAACCTGAACAATAACGCTTATCGCCCACCCATCTCAGCTATAAACAAAAGTGGCGTAGTATCGCTTGCGACTGAAAACGAACTTGTATGGCATTTGCATTTGTATTTACTTCTTTATGTAACTATATAAACATTATAAACTTAGAATACAATTATGTGCCAAATATATATTTAGTGTGATATATGTTATAATTTATTGTTATTTATTTTTTTAGTTTCACGATGTATTCCGCATATAGCAGGTTAGGCAGAGGGGACCTGGGAACCTAGTGTGTGAACTTCGGAATTCCCGCCGAATTCTGGAGGCATTGCGTTTTGAGTGCCGGAACTCAACCCCGCGCTTTGCTTTGTTAACAGGGCGAGAGAATGAATTTTCTTAATAAGTATCTTAAATATTCCTTTTCCCCGAGTGGGAATTCAACCCATAAGTCGCGTTTACTGTCGCACGCTTGTGTCTCTGCGCTACGATTCACGATTTTTTTTATTTTCGCTAACAATAAATAAGACGTATTTATTGTTAGCGAAAATAAAAAAAAGATAATCTTTAAATTGCTAACATACGTAAAGTTTTACATATATTAAGAAAAACGTATGATACATTCAAACAAATCACGATAGTATAGTAAGAAAAAAAGTAAATTAATAAAAAAACAATATATAAATTACTCCAGCTCCACGTGAACAACTTAATCTTGTACAGATTCAAAATACTTTTTATTACACAACAAATTGGACAAAGTGAGTTATCTTAACTCCTAATTAGCAATTACCGCCATTAATTGTTTATTATAAAATTGTCCAACAGGTCCATTGTCTCATTCGCGTTGGGCCCCCCATTTGTATTGTCAAAAGGTTCCCACTTCCATTCTCATCCATGTCAAGTACATTTAAGTAATTAGTCTATTTTATAATGATTATTTTTTTTTAACTATTCAATTTTTTCGTGTGCAACACTGGTGTCAAATTATACGTGGTTTCGTCAAGGTGTTCGTTTCATAAACGTTAGTTGGGTTTCACAACGAATTTGTAATTTTAAAATTTAATAATATATTTTTAATTAATTACGGTTATTTGCATATATTTTTAAATCGTTTACTGTGTAAGTACATCATATTTTATTATATTATACATTTTCATTTGAAAGGAGAACAATGACTTTGTTAAGGTCAATTAAAATTTTTAAATCAAAATTAAAACTTAAAACCGAAAACCAACAACCAAACTTTAATTCATAGCTATACAAACATTATTAAACTGTCTCATATTTCGTAAGAGGCCAGTCGTGGCGCAGCGGCACGAAGTGTGACTGTAAGACCGACTGGTTGTGAGTTCGATCCCCACTCGAGGAGATGAAATATTTACTTAAATTTATATATTCATTTCTTCGCTCTGATGTCGAGGTTAAACGCGGCGTTGAGTTCATCTCAACACTCAATGCCTCCAGAATTCGGCAGAAAGTGGGGAACGGAGTGTCTTAACACTAGGCTATTCCCTCTGCCTACCCTGCTGTGTGCGGGATACAGCGTGAAGCTGATTTATTTTATTTTTATTTATAACATACAGCCGCTGCTAGTTCATATCAAAGGGACCGAGCATTGTCTTGAAATTTCCACAACGAAATTAAAAGTGAGAATTCAATCTCCAGCAAGCTGCACTAACGGTATCACTACACAGTACACTGACTTCATATTACGAGTCGTATATTAAAACTACGCGAGTATCATTACATCCGGGTTTAAGCACCATGACTCAATGAGCTACCAGCGGCTGGTAGTGGCTGGAAATGTTTACAACGTCAAGGTGAGTGAAATTAAAATACAAAAGATTTAAAAAATTATAGAGGCCAGTCGTGGCGCAGCGGCACGAGGTGTGACTGTAAAACCGACTGGTTGTGGGTTCGATCTCCACTCGAGGAGATGAAATATTTACTTAAATTTATATTTCCATTTCTTCGCTCTGGTGTCGACGTTAAGCGCGGCGTTGAGTTTTACCACTCAACACGCAATGCCTCCAGAATTCGGCAGAAAGTGGGGAACGGAGTATCTTAACACTAGGTTCCCTCTGCCTACCCTGCTGTGTGCGGGATACAGCGTGAAGCTGATTTAATTTTTTTTTTTTTTAAATATAGTAGAGCCGTGCGTGTCATTTTCATATAGATATGTATACCGAGATCAAGGTATAGAGTCTTTTAGTCCAGCGCTAGCCTTAAGATTACATCATAATGTTTGGACATTATATAATTTAGCGAATAAAAGCAAATATTCCGGTTGTTCGTCTAGTTTATGTCAGCGTGGAGGGTATTAAGGTAAATTGTACAACTGTGGGCACGGGCCAGTCGTTAGCCGACGTGACGTCCCAGCAGCCAGCAGCCAGCAGCCACGTCGCATTGTTTCAGTTTTATGCGTGCCCGACCACAGATTAAACGTTAACTAGGAGATTTATGGCGGTCATAGAGCGGCTAGTTTCGTGGACGCAGAGATCTTTCGAAGCGCTCAGGTTTCTTGAGTGCCCAATTTGTGAGTTTGTCGTGCCCGCACGTATGCCCCGCCTTTTTATTACTGCCCCTAACTGTAAACAACACCCATTCTGGGCTTGGTCTGGCCGTCTCTTGAACTTGTATCACATTTTATAATAGAGATGAACTCGCTGCTCGCTTGTTATCAAATAATATGTTCATTTAAAAAACGAGAAATATTAGTGGGGACGATGATTCTTCGCTAAGTGTTATTATTTTATATGACTGATGTTTTTTTTTAATATGAATACCTAATTATAAATAAACAAGTTTTCAATTATTTGGGTAAATTGACGCGACACTTGCTCTCTTATTTCAACAGGCTCATATCTGGACATGAAATCCATATTTTCAAGTCTTATTGAATATACGAGGAAATTGGTCGGATTCTTACACTCACCAGTCTCCGCTTGGGCTTGATGAGTGGTCGGTTCTGTCCGTTCATCTTGTAGTAGAGTCCGCAGGCGTTGCAGAGGTAGTGGCCGGTGCCGTCGCGTCGCCACAGCGGCGTGCTCGTCGCGCCGCAGTTCACGCACTCGCGTCCCTCTGTACACATAATGTATGGAGTTATAGGTTATCTGCATAAAATGTAGCTGTTAAGTAACTAGAAAAATGAGGGGAAAATTAATATAGATATGTATTTTTTTATTGTTAAATTATAAGTGATTTGTTTTCTATTTATATTTCAATTAATAAAGATTGGAATCAAAGATATGTTTAAATTAAGCAAAGAAATAATTTTAAAGCTGACAGTTTACAATATAAAATGAAGTTGTGAGTCAAGAATTATTTACCTGTCTCCTGGCAGGCTGGGAAAGACCAGAGAAAATCACATTCAGAAACATTACAAATCGAATTTTACTATATACTTTAAGCATGCACAATAAAGCTAACTATACAATATTTTAATATCATTCTTACTATTATTTAGCTGATATGCAATTACTGGGAAAATATAATATATTCGATTAACAAGGGAAAGCGAGGCAAGTTTCACTCGAGGAAAAATATCAAGATTTTTTACACGCAAGGAGAAACATAGAAAGTGACGTTGTTCATTAGTAAAGCGAGTTACCCTACAATTAACATAAAATAAATTCTTAAACATACTCTTTAAAGAAAATTAGTCAGAATAAAGAAACCTAACTTTAATTTACTATTGTAGGTATATAACCATATAACCAAAAACATACAAAAAAAGGTTCAAAACATAAAAATTTTACTGAATAATCGATAGAAATTAAAACTAATACTAGTATAAAAATAATAAACACTATAAATTCATTCACAGAAATGAACAAAAGCGAATTTCTTAAAAAAATGTTGCAAAAACATCCTACAGCAATATAACAAACAGAGCGCAAAGGAGCCATAAAGTATTACCTACATGCTAATTCTCACTAGGTATGTGTAATTGTATTATACATACACAACTTTTAACAATTTCCAACGCAAGCATCTCAACCGTAAAATACATCCGTCTAACTATAGAAAAAAAAAAAACAATCAGAGGCTACTTTATACCAGTTGACTTCTATTACGATACTCTATGGAATTTATGTTAAGATATTTGATTATTAAATTATAAGTTAGCATGCGCTAAGTTCAAAACATGCAAAATATTTATATTTAACCCCAAGACGAGTCGCCCTCCAGGGAAACATTGTTTTATGTAGCGTAATACAACTTGAAAGCATATTCATTAAAATTCTTATTTTATCATAATCCGTTTGTAATCTTAATAAGCTTAGATATACAAGTAGCTGTATGTTGGATTTTACGCGAAATTAAATTCACACGTTTGTTCACATACCTAATACTTTTAATACGAACATCCGTCCGTTCGAAAATATCGATCCGCCCCTATTCTTTCTCCAAAGTCGATTATTTATCGGGATTAATTTAAAAATCCATTTAGTTCTTCCTATTTTAATATAATCTCAACAAAATTGTGTTTTACTATTTTTTTTCCAGGTTCGTGCTGTATCCCGCATGTAGCAGGGTAGTTATTGTATTAGAACACTTCGTTTTCCATTTTCTGCCGAATCCTGGAAGCATTGCGTATTGAGTTGCGGAACTCAACGCCGCACTTAGCCTCGACATCAGACTTTCCTCAAACATTTTTTTTTGTGTTCTATATATAATTTGTCATTTTAACATCTACCTAGATAAAAAAATTCTATGTATAATGTTGTAACCATTTAATTACGTAAATACACATAATTCATACAAATCTTTATATTGTAAATTTATAAAACTACGAGGGCTTTAGGCAACTATTAAACACTCATAATTTAATGTTAGCTATAAAACTGTAACCCACTTTAGTGTATAAATATCAATTTAAGCGTAAGAAATTTATTGCCATAAAGATAAGATATCTATATCATAATCGTATGTATCTAGATCTGATTATCCAAGTAGACGCGGGTAGACGCGGCGGCGCACTGAATAAATAATGGTTCCCGCGCAGGAACCTAACAAGAAAGGTGAAAGTGCTCGAATCACCGATAGAAAAAACTCCTGAACCCAACACAGACCGATCCCCGAGCTTGAGGCAGTGTGGCCATTTATCTTTTTTATGTAAAACCAGATCACAACCGGCAATTAAATCGCCCGGACCTTATCGAAAACTTATTGCGATCGAACCGACAACTCACTTTTTGGACTAACCCTTTATTTTTTGTACGTCGATAAAGCCTGTAATTTGTTCGGAGATTTCTAATAAATAAACACCAATAACGATTATTATGGAAAAAATAACAGGATATTACAAGTAAGTTGGAGTTTTATGATAGTGTCTCTCACGGGGAACGATCAAATTCAATACTAACATCTCTATTGATAAAATATTTGTGAAAGTCGGTTGGCCGCGGGCGGCGGAATGAGATTTACAACCTTTGCCACTCGATGTATCGAAATCACACATATTATTTTAAGATACCTTCCCCGATTTTGATCAATTGTTTTTCAAAAAAAAACATGTTATTCATTTAGCTCGTGGACATGGCGGTCGTCGTTTATATGCACATTTAGGTACGCTGTAAGAAATCTGCTAGTTTATTTGTGTTCTCGTTTCGACTATCGAATGATCTAAACTTCGCCTCGCTCAACGACGGTGGACGTGATTTTGACGTGAAATAAAGATATCATTTAGTGCGCACGTAACGGTGCCTGTCCAGCTAGAGATAAACCTATCCCGAACGGCCGCAGAAGTCGGAGCGAAAAATTCCAGTGTTCGCTCAAAATTAGAATGCGGCGCGCTCTTTATTGCCCGGAGTGACGCGCGGTCGTGACGCGGCGACGCTACGTGACCGCGATAAAAGATTTCTATCTGCCATATTTACGTAGGCGAGTGGGCGGTTTTTATATTTCGAGAGTCTCCAAGCGAGCGCACTCCCGGAGAGAGGAGGGCTCGCTGTTTTCACACGGCCTCGAGCTGGGAAAATATTCTGTTAACGAAGTCTGAACTACGAAGGAACTTGACTGTCCGGGAGCTATCGATGCGTTCAAAATAAATGAAGACAGCACGTAAGAGCTGGTACTCATACATGGGTTAAAGAGAAGGGGGTAATGTAATTTAAATGAAGGACTAATTCGATCCCGTGTACCGTGACGCTCTCGTCCGCGTCCGCCCATCACCACGTAACGGTGTGGCTGTTTTGCATACGAACCATTGAATTATTGCTTAAAACTATTCTTTGTTGCGCCACAGAGGCTGTTATTACGCCTTAATTGCACGTCTGTATGCAAATAGAAATTTTTATGTACTCTTTTAGTTTTCGATTAGTTTTGTTTCGATTTACGTTTTTTTTTAGATAAATATTTTTTTAGATAATAGCATACATTTACTATGTACATACTTTGGTGGTAAATGAGGCCAGTTGTGGCACAAGGGCACTGTAAACGAGACAAGTTGTGGGTTCGATTAGCAAATGTTTTTGATTTAATATTTTCATTTCTTCCCTCTGGACTATGGCAAAGAGTGGTGTTGAGTTGCAACGCGCAACGCGTCCAGAATTCGGAAAGCGGAGTGTCTTAACACTAGGCTGCCTCTGCCTACCCATGTCCCGCGCTGTATACAGCGTGAAACTTAAAAAAAACTTTAACAAATACGATACGTAAAAGAATAATACGAAATGAATTCTAAAATGAAGTAATATTTCACGGCTAACGCAGCGGCGGTCATATTTGCATTGGTTATTATCATACGGCCAGATAATTACGTGTGACGCCGATGCAAGTTGCAACGAGCGGTTGCAGCGCACCCTGTATAATTATACAGCGGGGATATGACGCCGGCTTAATAAGGCGGCTGGACGTGCCCAAGTGATCTTTTTCTAGTAAAAGAAATTATCGATGCTATTTGCAATTGTATTTGACTGTAAAACTGCTTTAAATTATTGTTTTGTCAGCTTCACGCTGTATCCTGCATATGCGGGATAGAAAGAGAGAGCTTCACACTGTATCCCGCATCTGCAGGATAGATAGAGATAGTCTAATGTTAAGACACTTCGCTCCCCACTTTCCGCCAAATTCTGGAGGCGTTGAACTACGTGTTGAATGGCGTCGAACTTATCACCACGCTTTGCCTCGACATCAGAGCGGAGAAATTGAAATATTAAATATTTAATTTCCTCGAACGGGTCTCGAACCCACGACCCGTCGCCTTTACAGTCGCCCACCAGTATCTCAGCGTCACGGCTGACCTTTATATTAAAATGCTTTACACAAAACTTGCCTAACATATAAACATTGTTTTTACATACACAATATATAATTAAAAAATGCATATAAATTATATTAAGCGGTCTGCAAGTACATTTTTATAATGAATTAATCACTGAAGTTCCGCCGAAGTCATATGCAAATTTAGTGTGGAGTGTTGCAATTGTATCCCACACTGTAGTGATGTACCGGCGGACCGTGACGACCACCGTATTGTTGAATACGACCACTATATTGTTAGAAAAGAATATTTAACACAAAATTATTCATTACCAGCCGGTCTCTATATAGTTTGGTAGCGGTTCTCTTTGTATTCTTTAAAAAAACTATCAAAACAATTAATTATACGTAAAATTTATTACATTTGAGGCCTTTAACCTCCAAATTGGTGTACACTGTGCTGATGTTTTTTTTTTTCGTACTATGTTAATTATATGTTCTGAGAATTAAATTAGTTATGTGGACGTTTACGTATACCAATTTATTAATTAAAATATATCAATATACTAAGGTAATATAAATGTTTTAAATAATACTAGATAGGTTGGGACTAACCTTTGCGAAGTGCCCTAGTGTTGATAAGTTCTATTGAAAATACAATACAGTAATAGTAACTGACATGTAATTATGTTAATATATACTAAAAATATTACAATATAATTCTAACATAAAAGAATAGCAAACAAAAATAATAACCCACTAAGAGCCGTCCCTCTTAAGCGGCGGCTTCATTCCTCTTAACCGGCGGTCCGTGGCGTACAATCACACACGTCTAGAAAACCTGCTTAATTTGTTTATTCTATTTTAGCATTTATTACTAAGTTATTAGAGGTCATAATTATGCTCGCGGTTTTAGGCAGCCAGCAGAATTTTTACGTTCAATGTATGACTCCACTAATTGGTTGCACAACTTTCTGCGAAACATCTCTGTTGGCACAACTCTACGTGATTTGCACAGAAACAGTCCTGTAATATGAAATTTAGTAAGGACAAAAGGTACTCGACTATAGGACATAAGGCCTTTCATTAAGAACCAAAGCCTAAAGAACCAAAGCCCAATGCACTGAAGGTACCTACGTTTGAATTATCGTCGGAACACTGGGATTGTAGTTTAAATTAAATGCCATTTAAGTGAACGTACCGTTGTATTGTTTTAGAAAGTAAACAAAGAAACTATTTAGAAGTTTAATGTCTTATGGATATAGCTGCGCTAGTTTGTTATTATCAATCTTTTATTATTTAAGTTGCCTAACTAAGCTGCTATATTAAAAGCTAAACGTTAGTGGCAAATATTTTCATAATACAATAGAAAGCAAAATATAATGCATCTATTCGTAAGGCCAGTTGCGGCGTTGAGTTCCGCCACTCAACACGCATTGCCTCCAGAACTCGGCGGAAACGGAGTGCCTTAACACTAGGTTTCCCCTGCCTGTTGTGTACGGGATACAGCGTGAAGCTGATTTAATTTTATTTATTACTCGTAAGTTCTTATAATTGAAATATAATGGAGATTAATAGCGTACATGAGATTGAAAATTTTTAATTTCTACTAAAATCCGCTTGTTTTATGGCATAGCGAGGTCAGATCGGCAACAATGGAATGGGCCATATCCGGGCAGCCGCATTATCATAATATTGCTTCCACCTCAGAACAGCATCGTAAAAGTGGCATGCATTGGTATCCTATAGAATATCTAAATTTGTGATACATTTTTAAATTACCAGCATTACATACCTACATAGTCGGCACTACCAGTTGCTTGTATATTTTTATACTTAATTAGGTTCCCTGCTGTAAGTAAGCGGGATACAGCGTGCAGCTGATTTGATTTATTTTTTTAATAATCAAAAAGTTACTTCTCAATTACTTAACAGTATATATCTATTCTATATAGTTCTTCCAGGCTTTGTTCTAAGGTGACTTCTAAGGAACTGCCTCACTTCGCGATATACCTACGTTTACGCGTATAGCCACAATTTATGCGCTATTTGAATGTCGTTTTAACTCAATATTTACTTTCGTGGTTTACCGGTTCCTCGCAATTTAATTTAAAATGTTGCATTCTTTTGTATCTATTAAAAACAAAATATGTGAGTAGTATGATTTTTTAACTGGTTTGTTTGTACATTGTTGTTTCTAGTACATGAATCATTTACAAAATAGTCCAGCTCGACTGATATGAACTTTTATAAAGCTCTAAGCTTAGAAATTATACTTGGAAACTACAGGTTCAAATCTTTCTAAAGTATTAGACGTGTTAAGTAATAATAAGATTATGTTATATGTCAGCTCCAACCTTGAGGATAGGCATCCTGCTAAAATCGAACGAGGCTTTCGTGGCGTTTTCCTTGAACCTAGTATGAGAGGTCGGACGTAAATACTGAGAACTCCTCACCTATCCAGATTTATAGGTTATTTAAATTTTATTTGAATATCAAAAAATAAACACTTTGTATTTAATGAAATTAATATATAAATAATTAATTAGAATAATTCGTTTTTTTGTTTCTCAAACTCAATTCGTATTCATAAAAAGCTGTATTTATGTGTATCTCCTTAGGTAATTGCTTGAGGATATCGCTCTAGTAATAGCTGGTCTTGTGTTCTAAGTACTTCTTTATTTTATCAAGTATACAATATATACAAGGCCATGACTTTGTAAATGTCAACAGAAATATTATTAAAGTTTAAGTTCTATATTGTATTACTGATGGGTGCAGCAACAACAATGTTGTCAGCTATATTTAGGTTCAGAATGTATTAAAAATTTGAAGTTATAATAGGTTTATATCACTGCTTTAATCATCTCACGTTGTATCCCGCACACAGCAGGATAGGCAGAGGGAACCTAGTGTTAAGACACTCCGTTCCCCACTTTCTGCCGAATTCTGGAGGCATTGCGTATTGAGTGGCAGAACTCAACGCCGCGCTTAACCTCGACACCAGAGCGAAGAAATGGAAATATAAATTTAAGTAAATATTTCATCTCCTCGAGTGGGGATCGAATCCACAACCAGTCGGTTTTTCGGTCACACTTCGTGCCGCTGCGCCACAACTGGTCATTATAAATTAATTATCATAAATTAAATGCTGTATGTTACAATTTTTAAAAATAGGCTGTTACAGTTATAATTCCAGTAGAATAAGCGACAGAAAGAAGAAGAATAAAAATGTTAGTTACCTATACATTAAGACGAAGACCTGCAAAGCGCGCTATTTGCATTTTATAAAGTAAACATTAATATAAGCAAGTGTATTTATTTAACTTGTTCGTATAAAGTAAAATTATTACTACGGTCTTTATAATAATTTGGTATAATGAGTATATCAACCGGTTCTCGAGTGAACTCATTCTTATTAGCATTTGTAAAAAACAACATTACCTCCTTTTAAGTAATTGGAAATTGACTTACTTAGTACTTATATTTTTTTTTCTACAATACACAAATATTGTCATTAAATTAAAATTAACATATTTTTTTTATAATAATTCGATATTGATAATTATTTAATAATAATGATTGCGCCTTAATGATATCCTGCTGTGAATTTAATTTTAATGCATTCTATAACTTAATTAAAACCATTTCGAACAGATTTCAAGTTTCGATAACAATTATATATTTAAATGTTGTGTTTACACAGACACAGTGCGTTAGATGAATGCAGGACCTGATAATTTGTTTTGGTTTTATTTAATTCCAAAAGATTTTTGATGCAGAATTCTAGGCAAATCCGCCCGGACCCGACCTCCGAAAGTTCAAGGAAATCGCCACAGAGCCTTGCGAGTTATTGTTAGGTTGATTTAAATTTTATCTTATATTATTAAAGCAGAGGCCAATCGTGGCGCACCGGCACAAGGTGTGACTGTAAAATCGACTGGTTGTGGGTTCGATCCCTACTCGAGGAGATGAAATATTTTCTTAAATTTATATTTCCATTTCTTCGCTCTGGTGTCGAGGTTAAGCACGGCGTTGAGTTCTGCCACTCAATACGCAATACCTCCAGAATTCGGCAGAAAGTGGGGAACGGAGTGTCTTAACACTAGGTTCCCTCTGCCTAATCTGCTGTGTGCGGGATACAGGGTGAAGTTGATAAAAAATAAAAATCATAATTCACTTACTCCACACAACTACTATAGACACCAAATTCGGGGCAATAATTAAAAGTAATATTCGCGTAATATTGTTCCACTGACCTTTGCCGCTAAGCTGCCATTGTTGCCCCAACAATTGGAGCAAATTTTCGCAATAACCAGCACAATAATATGACGAATATTCATATTACTGAGAATTACTCAACAGTAATTGTATTACAGACGGTTTATTTTATACATAAATATATAATTATTTCTCTCATAGTTAATCTTTGACAATGGTAGAGAACGAAGAGTTCGTTCGTTGATTGTCTCTCATTATGGACTCGAATTTACATGTTAGCGCCAACGCTCAATTGGGAGCCATTATGACTATTCAATATTTTATGAAATTTCTACTTTTGAAAAATGTCCGATCTCACGATCTGGTTGATCTGATCTTGGATGGGTTCCCATGGGTAATTAGAGTGATAGAGAAAAAGTTAGCGTTAATTGCGGTGTGCGGGAAAAAGTGGAAGTACGTTGTCAACGGGCCCATGTTTATATCGTGGCGGCTCGCTACCGGAAGTGTTTCTTATGGAATATTTTATTCATGTATACCAACTATCAAGTACGAACTGCTGGTTATATTAATGTGGCATTGAATAATAAAATTACGGATCTCGTTAGTATTTTGTAATAGGTTTGAATTATGCAATTTTACCTATTCTGTTTTATTATGCGTTCACTTTGATTATAAATTTAAAAAACAATCTGCTTCATGCTGTATCCCACACACAGCAGGGTAGGCAGAGGGAACCTGCTGTTAAGACACTTCGTTCCCCACTTTCTGCCGAATTTTGGAGGCATTGCGTGATAAGTGGCAGAACTCAGCGCCGCGCTTAACCTCGACACCAGAGCGAAGAAATGGAAATATACATTTAAATAAATATTTCATTTCCTCGAGTAGGGATTGAACTCACAACCGTCGCGTTACAGTCACACTCTTGTGCCCCTGGGCCACGACAGCCTCAAATGAATTATGATATTTAATACTATTTTTTTATACCTACCTATATCAAACCAGCTATCTCAATATCACACCGTGACACGTCAAATTAAATATAATCTAAAAGTCATTAAAACATTTTGTTACCCCGTTTTATTAAAATACGTAATCTTCATAAAAATAATGAATTCGTTACAACGCAAGTACCCAAGTCGTATAATTAAAATATAAGTAGATTCACGCCGATTAACTCTTTCATATTTAAATTTAAAGCAAACACAGATGAGTCGACGGTTTCGTAAGAGAACAGATTCGTAGATTGTCTTGAAAATAAAATAGAAATCAGCTTAGAAGTAAATACTCACGTAAAAACAATAGCTTTGCAATTAGGTAATGGGAAACTGCGGTTAAGAAAAAATGTCTGGAAATGTTCTTCTATGTAGATTTATAGCTTAAAGAAATTAATTAAGTATTCGTATATGTTTTTGCTTGATTTACCTATACAATTTATCTCAATTTAATGGAAAAATATTTTTTTATTTTAAAAAAATGTATTTTTTTTTAAATAAAATTTTACACCTTGTGGTTTTACTTGTTAATGAGTTAGTTTAAGTGAATGCAATGTTAGTAACCTCCACCGATTTAGCAATTATTCCAAGCGTTATTCGTGATACAAAGAAAACACTGCGATGTACAGAAACCGTGTTACCATCTCCAGTGCGTCCACGTTTATCACATCACATCATCACAACCAAAAATATATATTAGTTTATAACAGAACAAGATGTAACAATTGTGGTTTCAATTTCATCGCTACTTTTGAGCTTGTAAAGTTCTCAATTCAAAAGCCAAACTGTTTTTTTTTTTATTGATGTAATATGTCAAATTTTAAGAGTAAAAACTTTAAGACTGAAGTCATGAAAAAGAATATAAAAATAATTTATTTTGTCTATATATACGATATAGTGATGTGATAAACGTGTATCAGTGTAAGTGCGAGCGTGTGGTGGTGATGGGCGTGCCTAGTCCACGGGGACTCACCGGCGCTAGTTCGCGTCTTGTTCGGTCGCGGTTTACTCTGCTGCTGCCCACTATACCCCTTCCCCTGGTAATTGTAGTAGTCGCCGGCGGCGGCGTTGTACTGCGCGGCGGCGTTGTATTCCCCAGAGGGCTGACTGTCCTGGGGGCACGAGTCTGGCTGCGCACCTTCACGTTGCTTCGCTGGGGGAGCCCCCATCATGGGCTTCACGTCGCACAGGGGTAGTTCTTGTTGCTGCATGAACGCGACGCTCATCGCTGTAGCGTGCGCTACGGCAGCTTGGTAGTCCTGCTGGCCGAGCGCCGCCGCGGCGACAGAATCGGGCGTAGAGTCCTTCGGTGGCGTCGGCGGGAAGGAAAATAAGGGATGGGGGTGTGGATGCTGGGCTGGAGAGAGAGGTTTATCTGAGGGCGCAGCGTCTTGCTGGAATCCGCTACCCCAGGCGCCGCTACCCAAGGCTTTCGAATCGAGCCAAGGATGCAACGGCGTGTGGAAATGCGGCCTGCACACCTGCCCGCTGCCGCTGCTTAACGTCCGACCTGCATACAAAATTAATATTAAACAATCAATTTAACGTTAATAATAATTAATTTTCTTTTGCAAAAAAATTACCTAAATGGCATTTAAGTACTGTTTGGATTACTATCAACACCTACTTTAGTACCTACTCGTAAAAACAACATTAATTTTATTAAACTTAGAATAGATATTCTAGGTGATAAATATTAAGTGATCAAGTAATACATTGTAAACTTTTTTACAAGTCGGTAAATAGCACTTGTGCTTTTAGAATAACTGAAAACACCGGCTGATGGGCAGCCATTTTACAAACTAGCGTCATTAGAGCGGTCGATGTAGAGGCGTTACGGACCACTCGTAAAACATAAAAATTAATATAATTTGGATCCAACGAGTCTTTCACACGACATCTCTATTCTTCAAATCAACACGGTCATGTATATTCTAAGCTTTAATGCGTATTTGACAAACAAATAACCGCCATTATTCCGTGGCGGTCGCGTTGGCTGCGTCCGAGAACAAAGGCGGGCTATTCCGAAATGTTACAAAAGTCGTGTCACAACACAGGCCAATTAAAATAGTGGGCCAGCTGGAAATTTCGTTAATTAAACACTCAGCGTCCGTACACAGCCGTGATTTGTTTAGTATCATACTTTATAATAACGTGGGCCAATTTTAAGTTGCTGCTTTACCTTGTTTCATGATAAAAGTAAAATATTTAGATGAAACTGTTAAATCGGAATGATCGTGTATATTTAGTATAATATATTTTTGGAAACAAGACGTTTCGAACACTACCAAGTGGTCTAATGTAATAGACGTGATCATTAATCCAGTTAAATAATTGAATTCAAAATGCGTATGTAATAATCGCGAAAATTAAAGATCTTATTAAAATGTTTAATATTATAAAAAAAACCTTATGTACTATTTAAATATTAAATTTACCTATATATTTTACCTTATTATTATTCCAATAGCTATATAACAACATTAACCGTACACCTTAAATAAAGCTCACAGTCACCCCATTCAATTTAGCATTCAATAATTATTATTTATAAACGCGAGCTCAAACATATGTACCGAAGGGTAATGATAATTGTGCGTAAAACCCGTGGATTGGTGGATCGACGTTGGGGGACCATCCCTAACAAGTAAAAATAAAAAGGGGAAAAGTAGGATTTCGAATGAAACGTGAAGTCCTGTGGCGCACTGCGGGTTCCTAAGCTTAATTTTATACTGAAACCTATATTTAATTCAATATCGATGAAAAAGCAATAATAATTTGTCCTTTCTATAATATAAGCTTCCATAAACAAATGTTGCAGTGCTATTAAAATTATAGGATAGTTTTACATATTTGTGAACACATAAAGGATTGGTGATTTTATCTTCTATTGTAGTACTATATTAAATACATGAAACAAAGTAAAAGAAAATTATTCTTTTTATTTCTTTATTTTTTAGTTTCATGTTGTACACATAGTAGGATAGACAGAAGGAAACTGGAAGTCTAGTTTTTCGCCGAGTTCTTAAGGCATTAAGTGTTGAGTGGCGTAACCCAACGCCGCGCTTTGCATCGTTACCAAAGCGAGAAAATGAAAATATAATATCCCCGAGTGAGCATCAAACCCACAACCATCTCATTTGCAGTGTCACGCTTGTGCCCCTACGCCACAACGGCCTATAATATGTAAATATAGAGATTCTACAAAATACTTTATTTTAGTACAGCAAGAAAAAAAAATATCAATATAAATACTAATGAATAATGAATAAACAGTTATAAAAGTGTAAGGTCAACTGTTTTTTATCTTAATTATTTAGTTTTTCGGTAATTAAATTGATCAACTACTAAAAAATATATGCATTTTGTAATCCAAGATAGGCATAAAAGTGGATGTTTTATTAGAATTTAATTTACGAATGTGACAATTTTTTTTTAGAAATCAGTTAATAAGTATTATGAATTGTATATTACGTCTCTACCAGTACTTTCTACTCTATATACAACAAAAGGACCACAAATGTTTATATACACTATATACATAATCGATATAAGTTTATCTTAACAAACTCTTTGAATCCGCAGTCTTTATCTTCAACAAAATAAGCTATTTATCTCACATACTATCATTACGAATAAACATTTTTCAAAAGCAAACGAAAAAAAACTAACTTGCTATCGATTTACTCCGTAGCACAGTCGAATATCGATTTTACCGTACAATACCTACTGTACATTAGTACTACGTGCGGTACGTCGAGCCCGCATCATGTATCCAGGTGCTTTAGAGAGAGGTTAAGAGATGCTTATCGGAACCCGTAGTAGAAAAAGTGAATATTAATTAGTCCTCGTACGTATATTGTGACTTTTTGAAATGTACACATTTTGATTTCTTTTTGGTTTTTTTTTAGCTTCACGTTGTATCCCGCACATGGCAGGGTGGGCAGAGGGAACCTGGGAGTCTAATGTTAAGACACTCCGTTCTCCTTAATACACACTCTTTTCGCCGAATGCTCGAATCTTTACATTGAATGTCGGAATTCAACGCTTTGCCTTGTTACCAGAGCGAAGAAATGAAATGCTAAATTATTTATTTCTCCGAGTGAGAATCAAACCTTCGATCGTCGTTCTTATAGCTACTCGCTTGTGCCCTTGAGTCACGAAGGCCTCATTTAAAATTTTGTAATAGATTTAATTATCCATTTTGTCAATGGAAAATATACTTAAACTTTTCCAAGGTTCTTCAAATGAAAACGCAATGCTCTAGATTCTAGGTACATATGTGTCTAAACTATGATTATATAAACATAAAAACAATTAATACATATATATACAATTTTTTTTTGTCAAATAGGCCCTAACACACAATCTACTTATAATTCACTAATACCACCAATCAAATTCAATTAATAATCTCTAATCCTTTGACAGCAACAGAAAATCGATGACCAATAAGCAGGGTTAGCACGGAATAAAACAATAATGAGTCGGTAGCGTCACTTTGGGCACACACACGGCTTCGACGGTCCGTGTCCGTGGCACCCCTGGCAGCACCACCAGCGATGGCAGCCCGATAAGGGGTATGAATAATTCGTGTTATCGCGCCATCTCGCCACATGCCCTACCTGCCCCCTACTATGATGACAAAAATCGTGGAAGCGATGTGACTGTAATAAGAGAACTAAATAAACTTTTGGCAACTACCAATTGGTAGGACGCTCTTCATTTGAGAGCTAGGTTCGGCCTTTGTTTTGAATATAATACTAGATTTTAAAGTGTTTATTAAAAAAGTTTTAATGGATTATAGTATTTTTTTTATTTATTTTTACATTTCCTGATATTCAATTCTGAAAATTTTATGTTTTTACTTAAATATAAATACGTACAGACGTTTTTATGAAGATAACGGTATCGCATAAGATAAAAAGTAGATATTTTACCATCAAAAAGAATCAATTCAAAATAGCTAATAAATCATTTTTTAAATATATAACTAAATCATTCTGCAAAGTTTAAACTATTTAAAATAATATATTTCATTAGTTAAGATATAAAATCAATTCATAAGCCAATCATAGTGAGTTCTCACAGCTGAACAAAACACCGGAATTGAACCAACCCCTACCCCCACACCGGCAGATGCAGTCCCAGATCTTATCATCACCACAGGGCATTGGGAGTGTTGTTAAAACTGACGCTAAGTTTATTCTGTAACGGCTTTTTTAGAGCTCCCTTGCGATTTACAACTTTAAATATTATATGAACACGTTATATTGTTATTATATATTTTTTTTATTTTTCGCGTACAGATTATTTTTACTATTATTATATTAAAAGCAGTAAGCTTATAGAAAAAACAATCGAGATAAAATTTTATATACATAGTTTTAACAATTTTTTCTTTATATGAATTTGTAAAAAATGTGTATAAAAGTAGGCATTTACAGTAATTTATTCTGCTCGATTGATATTTTTTGCTTTGAATCGTAAAAAGTATACAAAGAGTCTATAAGTTATGATCATTTCTAAGGCGTTCATCTTTATCCTCATTAGTTGTTGAAGAAGTTTTATATATTTAAAATGTCTCTAACTAGATTCCTACCTAGTAATAACTGCGTTACAATTGATATTCAAGATTTTTTTATATATTCTTTATATTTATTAATAATTTAATATTAATAATAGTGCAGTCGCCGTTGACGCCGTCATGGTGTAGTAGCACAAGCCTGTGACTGTAAATGTGGCGATTGTAGGTTCAATTTTCAAATTTTCATTTCGATCTGGTAACAAAGCAACGCGTGGAGTTAAGTTCTTCCACTTACCACACAACACCTCGAGTTTTTGGGGGGGAATGTGGGAAACGGAGTGAATTATCACTAGGTTCCCTTCCTACCCTATCACATGCATGATACAGAAATAATAAATAAAATATATATCAAAAATAAAAACTGTAAAAGAGAGTCGTGAGAAGTTCTCATGTCGAAGGTCATTAGGTCCGCGTCGTCCAGTCTGCCGTACATACGCACACAAATCGATCATATACGAATGCTGAATGCGTGTGGTCAGATACATGCGTGCCAAGTTCATCACTACTGGTCACTGTATTTAAAAGTATTTTAAATATTTTTTAAAATGTGTGGCAGGGGCTAGGGTGTGACTGTAACGCGACGGTTGTGGGTTCGATCCCCACTGGAAGAAATGAATTATTATTTAGTAATATTTTCATTTTTTTACTCTGGCATCACGGCAAAAGCCCGGTGTTGAGTTGCGGCACTCAACATTGCCTCGAAAACTTCAGCGAAAAGTGGGGAACGGAGTGTCTTAACTCTGTTTTTCCTCTGCCTACCCTGCTGTGTGTGGGATAAAGCTGATTCATTTATTTGTTGCGCGCGCCAAAACAATAACCTAATAACTAATAACCAAGCTTCGATATAAATGGCGTTACTAACCAAAGTTGTAAAAATTATATATGTAAAAATTTGGACAAATCTCAATAAGAAAGTATGGATTAATTGGCTTAACTGTTTAAACGAGTCCCACAGACGCAGGTTCAAATCCTGCTACGTAAAAATTTTTGTACGTTTCTACTAAATATTTAGAAATGTTATCCTTTGCCCCGGAACCCCGTGGCCCTTATGCCGTAAGTAGTAAACGCTACATTTCCATATCAAAAACTCCTTGTGAAATGTCCGACGTGGCGAATGATAAATGTAGGCGTCAGTATCGCGTATCGGATCTCGACGTTCGCACACCGAATTAATTTTAATTTATTGAACGTCGTATCGGAGCTAAGTATTTTAGATGCCTACTTAAATAGTCCACAGTCAATATATTTGAATTTTATTTGTTTATTTTTTTTTTCAGCGTCACGCTGTATTCCGCATACAGCAGGGTAGGCAGAGGAAACCTAGTGTTAAGACACTCCGTTCCACACTTTCCGCTGAATTCTGGAGGCATTGCGTGTTGAAAGGAGGAACTTAAAGTCGCGCTTTGCCTCGACACCAGAGTGAATAAATGAAAATATAAATTTTAATAAATATTTAATTTCCTTGAGTGGAGATCAAACCCACAACACTATATGCCCCTGCGCCACGACTGGCCTCGAATTTTTCTGAATTTTATTAATTTTGAATATTGTTTTTTTAGCAAGTATTCGCCATAAAGATATATGTATAGAGCTTTAGATATAGAGAAGAATCGTTACTTCTTTAGAGAATACGTTGTATCGTTCTTTAACCATTACAAATATATTTTAACTTGTCTTACTTTTAAAAAAAATAAAAATGTTAATATTTTTTTAATTAAAAAAAACCTACATTATAGAGTAGAAATTATACAATTTAAAACGTCGATGCTGATAACATTATAGGCAATCACCAATTCACCTCTTTGTTTCTTATCTTCACACTCATTTAGAATGCCGCTATAAACATATGTATAGCTAGCGCTATCTTAAGAAAAACGTATAAAATTAGCATACGTCGAGGTTAAGTGTGTATGGTCAAACAAGACATTATTTAACTTTTAAATAAGTTGCTTTAATTTTCATCTATTACTTTAACATGTTTAATGACTTAATTTAACTTCGAATACATCAGTATGGAAGAAATAATCTATATATATAAAAGGACTTGTGCTGACTGACTGAGGTAAGACGCACGCAGAGCCGTAACCGCTGATGGTAGAAACGTGGAATTTGGGCATATGTTTATTTTCATATTCTGGACATCCACTAAGAAGGGATTCTGAAAAATTTTAACCTTAAAGGGATGAAATAGGGGTTGAAAGTTTGTATGGATTTTTTTTTAAATTGGCACCGATTCTTATAAAATTTTAAATCCAGATTCTTAAAAATATTTCATTGAACACGTGTTTCATGGTTTTTAAGAATTCACCCCCTAAGGGTTCAAATAAGGGGTTGAAAGTTCATATGGAAAAACTTTAAATCGCCACCGATTTTTATAAAAAAATAAATTCAGACTGTTAAAAATATTTTATTGAACACGTGTTTCGTGGTTTTTTTAGAATTCCCTCCTAATAAGCGGGCGAAGCCGCGCGCGCCCTCTAGTTACTATCATAAATCTTGCTAAATTCAAAAAGAATATAAAGATATGATTATTAAATTAGGACATTCTGTCACCATTTTCCGCCGAATTCTGGAGGCATTGGAAGAGTGGCGGAACTCGACGCCGCGCCAAATGGCAATCGAAGTCACAACCTGCGACAAGTTGTGGTTTACAATCGCACGTTTGTATCCCTGATCCACTACACAATTCACATTATACAATGCCTACTCTACATATTAATTTTAGAACTATCTATATATTTCATTACAAATTGCTTACTTTATATAAAAAAATCGACAAGCGCGAGTCGGGCTCGCCCACCAAGTGCCGTACAACAATTGGAGGTCTCGAGCTTTTTCTGAAATTCAAAGCTAGCTTAGCCAAAAGTCCTGTCAACTGATACCTCATTTGAACTAGCGGGTTTAATATCAAATTTTCCCCTTTTAAGGCTATTATTTTTTCGGATTTAACCACAAATATATAGTTTTCAGATTTTTTTCAGAACTAGTACTACCTGTAGATGCTAGTAAACAATAAAAAAATATAGTCCGGTTTCTCGGTTACCTACTGAGTAGAACTGTAGTGAAGCAAATTACAGTATGGTCAACAAGTAGTGGCTGCCCTGAATTTAAGTTTTCTAAACTTTTGCCCATTCGGTAAGAAAATATGTAAAAATTAGAAAATCCTAAAATCAAATCTGTGCAACCGTCTACAGTTAACTTTAAGGGGCCACGACTTGTTGCCTGTACTGTAGGTACCCCCTTGCACGATATTTTACTGCATATAATAACGATATTGTGTTGGCTATAAACAAAGAGTTTAAAACAGAGACTTGCTTTTGAATGATTTTATTAAATTAAAAACAAAACGTTAAAACACATTCACCGCTTTAAAGGTGGCATAAAAAGGCAATTAAATCATTTAATTTATAATACTTCAACAGAACTTGAGTGAACGACCCTATTACAATGCAAGTACCTACGTTAAAATTTTTATATTTTATTCATATTTACATTACGATTTATTACAACGAGTGCAACGTTTCATACAACACTACAATTTATAATGTCATACGTAAATTGCGACTTAAGTGCGACACGCAAGTACCTAATCTTAGTTTTTAGTTTATTTTTTAGTATATTTTCTTCATCTTCACGCTATATCTCGCATCTGCAGGGTAGACAGCGGGAACCAAAGGTTAAGGCACTCCGCTCTCGTGTTTTCGAATTCTGGAGTGTGTTGAGTGGCCGAACTCAATGCTGCGCTTTGAAACGACACCACAGCACAGAAATGAAAATATTAAATATTTCATTTCCTCGAGTGGGAATCGAACCCACAAACTGTTGCGTTTACAGTCACACGCTTGTGCTTGGCCTCAAAAAGTTTTCTACAGAAATATTGAATATTTAGAAGATTAAAATCATTCAACACATGACTTTAATAGATCAAGTAAAGAAGTGAAAATAAGATTATAAATTTACGATTGTCTTATCTATAATATTTAAAAAAAAATTGCCTACTCCAAATTACGCATACAAACATTTATTCAGATACAGATATCATAAAAACCTCCCAGTTACGCCACACATGGAGCTCTTTTGATGAACATTTACGTAACCATTATGCGTTGTTTAAATACAAAGTGTCGTCCTTCTAATTCTCATAAGTGTTGTAGTGGCACACTCAAAAAATGTTTACGAGCACCACCGCGGCCGCGTCCCGAATGGTAAGTCGTGAGCGCGGGCGGTCACCTCACGTTGCGTTCTGATTGGATTATAATGCTTTTATATTACAATTCTTATTACTGAGGATGGCCACTGTGGCGTGTGACGGTCGACGTCGGGAATAACAACCGGTGGTGGTGAGCGGAAGAGGCCTCCGAGCGATGGGCCTCGTGTGGATCGTGTCAAACTCGGATCTCGTTTTATATCCGCGTATAATATTAATATACTGCCTGTACTTTGAGGACATCGTGAGAAATTAGCAAATTTTATCTAATATATCAAAATTATATATTTAATAAAAAAATATAAAATCCATACATAAATACATTAACACATACAGTACTTAAATTTACTGTACGTATTGAAAATGAACCTATTCGATGATTTTAAATGGACTCCACTACTCGGGAGCAATTGAAGCCGTTGAGCCGCAACGGATTATGCCGAATAGTTGAGTTGAGTTAAAACGTCGTGGGTGTCTCTCAGTGATTTATAGCCCCGTATCGCCGCTATAGCCTCCTATAGTCCTATATAGCGTATATATACCACGTGACACGTGGCCGTTAATAAAGATGAATTGGGAAACGCTAAAACAACGCGCCACTGATAACCTAGCGATTGTTATGTGAATTGGCGCAGTAAAACTGGTTTTTAATGGAAGCTGCGTCGCTTTTACTATCTCTTTGCTACCTATAGTAGGTAGAATAAGACACGTTAACTTTATGATAATCAAATAGCTCAAACTAGTTAGCTATTAGGAGGTTATTGAAAGATTTATATTGTGCTAAAGCAATCTGTTGGGTAAACATTTTGTTAATATAAGCTAGACCGGTTTTGATGGCATGGAGTATTGATATATAATAAAATTGTGGAAACGTCCTAATAATTTGTTCTCGGTTGCAACGGCGTGGTGGCGACCATTTCTTTGCATCCAGGACATGTAATTTTAAGTGGACGCGCCCCGCATACGCAATGCGTCGTTGGTACCCGGGGTGGGTACGTTGTATTTTTATTTTCTTACGAACCCATCACTTCTCATTAAGTGGCGTTTGGAGAATAATTTAACATCACTAATGTCCGGACACGAATTTTATTGTTATTGCATTTTAATAAATTTCATTGTTTTAGGTCTCGTCGATGACTCTCTCCCGTTTCCGATTGAGGAAGGAAGTAGCATCTTGTTTTTATTTCGTGAAGGGATTTTGGAGCATTCTTTGAATTTACGTCATCGGTATACATATAGAAATTTATTTAAATTTTACGCTCGGATACTACGATTGCATATTGCATTTGTAATGCTTATTGTGTGAATAAAAATATTATATAATACCTATCGTATACACTAGTGGCTTTATTGATTAAACATAACATCTAATTACTTTAACAATACCTTCACATAATGTTACGCTACATTTTTAGTTTCTGAGTTCCATACGTTACTATAAGAGGAACACAACAATAAATTGTATACCCAAAAGCAATTGAGCAATCGGATGGCGCTTTTTCTATGATCAAAGTTCGGCGGCCTACCTTTGGACAGAGTTTATAGATCCGTAAAAATATTTCATAGTGGCCGCGACCACAGCATCGGATATGTCACGCTACACTTGTGATTCACTTGATCAAACGCACCGACGCTCCGCGATGCCGGCGGCGTACGCGCAGCCTAGAAAATTTCCACTACATTTGGCTCGACAGTTCGTAAGGAAGGGACCAGTTAATTGTTACTATTAAATTGATCCTTGCAAGTAGCGTTGTTCAATATTTGATGTTCAGTTAATGTTGAAATATCTTATTGGCAGTTGAAGTTAAATCAGAATAAGGTATTGCCAAATATATTTTTTACGAAGCTAAAAAAAAACCATAAAAACATATTTGTATATTTAATAGATCTTATTTATCATATCCGAGAGCAGTTAGGGCTGTCCAGAACTGAATACATAATAAAAAGGAACATTTACCTAACAAAACAATTATAACACGAAGGCATAAAGTACACTCATACGACTAAATGAACACTGACATTTTGTTTAACATATTATGCAAATAATCCTCTCGACGGCATCACCGTTGAAGGTTTTCGTTTATTTTATAACCATCGGCTGCATACGACTCATACAACTCATACAGCATTCGGAGCCTCAACTGGCACATTTGAATTACGACAGTAGCCATCTGACGTACGTACGGCAGCCAGCGCAGACACGACACGAGCTGAATATGAGTCGGTAATCATTTTAATAATTAATAACCGCTCGCGCACGACCACCATCTACCATTAAACGTGATCTAAGCTTTGGGTTTTCAACGTGGAATCAGGTAAATTGTTTTACGATTTATAGGGTTATAGGAATGGCGAAATTACCTAGTTGCCCAGCGTCTGGTCCTCCTGACCCCACAATCTTGACAATGGCCGGGCGAGACCGAGTGTTCCAATAATAATGTATATAATGACGGCGCCGGCCGGCAGCCATGGCAGCCCGCTTATATAACCTCTCGTGACTTGCGCATTACGGTATCGAGAGAAAAATACGAGAACGCACAGAGACGGAATGACAAAACATCTAGTATTTCATTAATAAACTATGTACATATTACTGCATTCATAAATTATAGTTAACTGGAAATTCTATTTTATAATCATTACAAACGGAGCAGTCGAGTGCTACATACTTATTGGGTTCGTTGGTGGTTTGTGAAAGGAGCGTGTGAATCTTGCTATGCCTATTTGTTTATTGTTTTTTATTTAATTTATACAAATGTGTGTAATATATACGTATTATTTATATTACTAACTGATGATAGCTAAGTTTTAATTTAAAATGCAAAATATAAATATATTTAAAATATATTTCTAAGGAAGTACCGTTACTTAAATTACCGATGACTGCTACATAGGTATTTGTGGCAGTACGTCCCTGATCATACGGTGTCTCACTCGTTCGACGATCGTCAACAACCTATAACTTAATCCGATATCGACTTAACCATGCTTATTGAGGACAAAACCACTTCACGTTGTAAAATAGTATTATAAATATTGATAAATTTATACTTTAGCACTAGTTGAAGAGCTTGTAGTAATAGAGTGTATAAATATGTAATTTTATGAAAACAAAATAATGAAATATTAGTATTTATTTTAAGATTAATTTCTTTTTAATTTCCTATAATTAATTATTTTAAAGCGGCATTTTGTAAACAGACAAAAACTATGAAAAATTTAATTATCAAAAGATGTATGTATGTTGTTGATAATTGTATGTAATTAAGATTTACTTATTCATTGTAATGTATTGAAATATTCCATGATACGGTAATTTAATTTTTTTTCAGCATCACGCTATATATGGCAACACACTCCGCGCGCCGCGCTCTTTTTCTTGTTACCAGAGCGAAGAAATAAAAATTTTAAATATTTCATTCCCCCGAGTGGGAATCGAATCCACTACCGTCTCCTTTACAGTCACACCGCTTCGAGAAACTCGCAACTCTTGATTATATACACGCGTAATTTAACTAAAGATAGTTTCAGTCATCAAGCACATTAATAGAGATATCGATACATCGATAATTACACTGAATCGCTGCTTAAAAATGTATAATTAAATCATAGTATGATATATAGTGTTATAATGCAATGTGACATATGAATTTGCTAATATATCGATATCTATGATCTATATAATAAATCATTCTTGTAACTTAGTAAACTGACTGACCTAAACAGACATAAACTTAGACTCTATAACTTAATGTTGCCATAAAATATGATTTTTGTAGCGCAATTTCACCAAATATAAAAATGAAAATAGAAAATTAACACAAAATAAACTAGAAATAAACTAAAAAACAAAAAAAATAAAATTTACATAATAAATCCATAACATATCCTTGTATTATACCTACGACAATGAACTTACTGACGAAATGGGTCCAAATTATTCAATCGATTGATTAGCCCAAGGTATTAATTTACCAAAGTGATCAAGTTTCCAGTTACGTAAGTTTTAGATCTTGTTTTTATAAGGTATAAGAAATGATCTAAAATGTCAAATTATGTATGGTCAATAAGACAAAACACAACCTGAGGCTAACTTCAGTAAACATTATAATTTGTATCCAAAACAAACTTGAAGTTAGCGGCACAGATAAGTAAGAGAACGCTCCCGCAGCGAGCGATGATGGTACCTTGATGATAGTTATTTTGCTTGCACGTGCCGTTCACAGATTATACAGACATACTCCTACATATATATAGTTAAAATTTTCCGTTGTTGTATGAAAACTGGCTTGCTAGCAAATTCTATGTTAAAATATTGAAAAAGATTTTCAAATCCTTATCCTTAAAAAAAAAATATTAAAATTTAACATAAAAGCCATTAATTATAAAATTGCCTATAAACATTATAGATATAAAAAAAACTCCCAACGTGTAGTAACTACAGCAAATTTCGATAAAATTTACCAAGATCGATGTATACGATATCGCATGGCGGAGCGCAACAAAGACAAATGCTGGAAGCTCCACACAAAGGTATGAATGGATAGCTCCATTCTTTGCTAACGGCCTGTAATGAGTGTATGTGGGGTGCCCGCTGGTAGCCAGCACAAAACAACGCCGTATAAATCATGACAGGCCAGGAAATCATTCATCCTTAGTAATGTGCTGCGAAAATAGCCTTCCAGGCGGAACGACGTCTGCGACGCTAACGCCCTCTGCCCTAAATGCTATAACCTAGAAAATATGGCGTAATGAAAACATAAATCGTGTTTAAGCGATTTCTGCGAAGTGTTAAACGTAACACTTGCAAATATTTAGGATTTCTAACGTTCTGTGTACTTGAGGTGTGGGTGATTTATTTAGTTTTGTCGCGTGTTATAATATATGCATTGATGTTGGTTCAAGGTGATTATTCTGACTTAAGTAAAGTCATAGTTCACTAACTTGCTGTTAGTTCTGTGAAATGAAACATTCTCTTTAGGCACTGTCTTAAACTAATACCAACATTAAACTTGTTTTGTTGTATATACATATATAGGTATATCTACTACACTATCTTATATTAATCAGTTAATTAAATATGGACAACAATTCGAACAATGCCCACGAAATTCTTCACATAACTCCTGCTTAGTTCTGAAGTTACTCCAGGGATGCGGTAACCGCATAGAGACATATAACAAATCGTGACATAACCACCGACTCATCCACACCGCATCACTTGCAAATACACAGCTATCGCCGCCAAAATGTGTATGTAGTTACGATCCAAAATGGACTCTAGAATCAAATACACTAAGCTCTAGGTAGGAGAGTCGTTCTTGGAATGATTGTTAGGACCTTTTTTGTCTGTTCACACGAATTCTTGTGGCCGGGCCGCATGACTCCGCTACCTTCATCCATCAAGCTCTCGGCGCATCATGTTCATCGCAGCAATCGACCGGAAACAGGGACGCGAGACTTAAAATTGACCGATCTTCAAATAGCTCACAATGTAAACAAAACAATCAATCTTTTCTTATATATTTTTTTTATATGTAAAGCAAATACCTATTTAAAATCGTCTTACAAGAGGAAACATAATAGTACGTGCCGTTTTTCATATTTATATGTAAATGTAATACTGTTATTTGGGCAATATATAACGAAGGGAGCATTGTTAGAGTAGAATTCAAATCTAAATATTTACAGACAGTTATAAAAGAAACAACTTATAAATAAGGTGTATCTATGTATACTTTTATATAAAAAAATGTACTTCCCTTTTCAAGCAACTACTTAGACATTAAATATTTATTCCAACAAAACTAAGCAAAAAGAAAGTGATTACAAAAGCGAAATAAATTCTATTATTTTTTTTAAATTACCAATTAAGTGAATGTGATAATATACATCAATATTTGGATGCAATCAATCAAAACAAATCACGCGAAAGACATAAAAGTAAAATGAATATATTAGTCTAGTATGCTGGCGACGGCTGTGCATTGGAGCGGACATAGCGCTTTTTATTAGAATCTAATAATGACTGATTATATAAAAAATAAAGGGAGTCGAGTGTTCAGTCCGCGAGGCATAAGCTTAGCTTTGCAATTGTGTGTGTGTGTGTGTGTGTGTGTGTGTACACAGATAGTGTAGGTGCGACGGCGGTTTGAGGAGTGTGTATTATTATTATTTTTAATATTATGAGCACTGTCTATAGACATCTGGAAGATCTGCCAATATTTATTTTTAAAGGCATTAATGAAGCAAGTTCGTATTTGGTGATAGACAAAGACCTGCTAGTAAAAGCCCTTTTTAAGAATAATTTTGTTCTAAATTTAGTGAAATCGTTTCGAAAAACACAAAATAGTTAATATATTCACGAACTTCCTATAAAACGTGTTGCCAGCACAATATAAAACTTTGTCAGGTCAATTGAGGAGCCTATAAAGTTACCTAATTAGGTCAACTCGTCCCGCGCTTAGAAGCGATATCGATCGACGTAAGGCAAACTTGCCGCGATGGTTTATACAAACCATAGACTAAGCTTGAAACGTCTTAATATAAAAAATTGAAAACATTATTTTTTTTAGCTACACGCTGTATATCTCGAATTGCAGGACAGGCAGAGGTATGCAGAGGAAACCTAGTGTTAAGATATGTCCGTACAACGTTATACAAACCATAGACTAAGCTTGAAACGTCTTAATATAAAAAATTGAAAACATGATTTTTTTTAGCTACAAGCTGTATATCTCGAATCGCAGGACAGGCAGAGGTATGCAGAGGAAACCTAGTGTTAAGATATGTCCGTTCTCTACTTTTCGCTTAATCTTCGAGCCATTGAGTGTTAAGTGGCGGAACTTAACGTCGTGCATTAAAATAATAATTATCAATAATTTGCATGAGTGGAAAACATATAAATTGTAAAGTTCCCCTCAGTTCCATTTATTAGAAGACTAGGATCGATTTTTTAAATATAACTACAATATTATAGTGGTTTGTATAAACCTAAACTAGTTGAACTACTGACGTCACTACGAAACATGCTAGTTATTAAAGTCGAGAAAGATTCAACACGAACTGTATATAATAAAGCTTACTTGTCATTTTTTTAACTAAAAATAAGGAATAGCATAAATAAGAATTACTTAAACAATTTTGTATAATATGTGTTGATACTATAATATTATAATATAATATGGTGTATAATATTTTGTGAATAGTTACACCATATACAGAACAGACATACCATTCCAGTCATTAATAACTAGCAAAAAGCTTAAATAAATTATATTGATATATTAAAAATTATTTTTATATATGTTTTTATAACATACAATTATTCCTTTTAAATTTTTAAACTATTAATTTAATTTTAATAACAGTCTTAAGAAAAAATATTCCCTTAAAAGTTTCCTTCTCAACTATTTAACTTATAGTGCTTTCTTGCCATTTACATGTGATTTGCTTGAACTTTTACTGAACCCGAAGCCACCGCTTGTTAAATGTATTGTGACGGCTAATAAACGCCGCCTCTAATGAATAACGGTTCTTGACTTAATTAATCGTGAGGCTCCTGCATAGAGACTTTCGATTTTTTTTTCATTTTTCATACCCATGTAAATGTTAGTCTTTTTATTCAATTTTAAAGTTTTTACAATATTTACTCTATTATTCAATTTATGTAGAGGTACAAAAGCATGCATTAAATATTTAATTTCAAATGTTTACATCACAATTAATTATAATAAAAAAGCAACAGTGAAAACGAACATCTGCAAATAAAATTAAAAATTAGTGTAATAGATTGCTCAAGTACAAAAACATGAAGGTTTAGATCTTCTTTTCCATATATAATGAATCCAATCCAGCTTTTTATTTAATAGACTAAAGAAATTATAATATTTCCTCAAATCAATAAAAAAATATCCTTGTCCTAAAGTATTAGCTACACACAATATAATCAAAATATATATATGACAATATCTACTTATAATCTTTTTTTCACCTTGTATCCCGCATATAGTAGAGTAGGCAAAGGGAACCTAAGACACTCTATTCCCATTCCGATTTCAGAATATTTCAAATTAATATATACACACATTACACAACGTTCGATGGTTTGTAAATATTAATCGATTTTCCAACAAGAATCTGGCACATATTGGTCGGAATCGCTAACAAAATGGTCTCGTCTGGAAAGTTTACGGCAATATTCCATTTCCGCAAGCGCGCGCTCATCGCATACTACACTTGAAAGCACACGTTTTGTGCACACACGAGTAGATAATCATTTATATTTTCTAAGACAATAAACAACACAGATGTATATTAAGAGGCAGTTGAAACTTGACTGAATATTACTTATTTAGATAACGTATAAAAATTTTAACGTAGCGGGACTCGAACCCACGCCTCCTGGAAACCGACCTGGTCAAATTTTTATACCTTTTCTAAATAAGTATTTTTCTTTCCTAATTGTGTAATAACACTTTCAAAATGTTTAAAAATGACTGAATATTGTATATACAATGGTCATGGGTTCCATTCACAGAAATATTTCCAATCACAGAAATATTTTTATACTTAAAACACACCTCAGCTTCGTTATGATAAACAAAGCGGCGGCATATAACTCTTATTTTATTATATCTCTCAAATGATTCTATTAAAAAGATTTTTTACTTATTCCTTTGTGCGGGAAATATATAAAAATGAAAAAAAAACACGTGTTAGTAAATAACTTAGTAGGTAAGTACGTGTGCTACTTAATTGAAAATATCTCAAACTCAATCTCAATGGAAAAAATGTCAATTATTTGGAAGTAATATTCTTTAATCTTTCAATTCTCTAATAGAACACCAAATGAGAAATAAAATATATTTAATAATATATAATTTAAAAAAAAACTATATTTTGCTTCCAGGTATCACGTATCTACGTCCACCATTTTAGTTTTCCTATTCAATAACATTGTATATTGACCGACGGAACCTAGTACCTACTGCAGACTGCAATTTTCGACTGAGAAAAGGCACTATCAGAAAAAAAACATAATATAGTACCTTAATTTTTAAATTTTCAACGATGTAAAGAAAAGAAACACGATTACTTATTTAAATAGACTTCCGACATTTATCCACACATACCTACCAGTAATAAGTTAGGCACATTAATTTTAATTTGTAATAATTATTTAATTAAAAACGATTGTTTTTAATAATTGAATTCTTTTGTTACTTAATATAGGTAACTAGATATATATTTTAACTTCTGTTTGAATATTGTAACTCACAGCTAATAACACTATTATTAGGTGTGTATTATAGGTATATAATAAACCTATAATTAATATAAATTAACATAAACCAAATTGTTTTTAAATTGTTAAATTAGGTTTGCTTGAAAATATTTTCTATTTTTTTATAGTTTTATTGATAAGTAAGATTTTTGGAAAGTAGTTAATATAAAAGTATTTACATAAGAAAAATATTTCTCATATTCAATTACTTTTTTTTAGCTCCACGCTGTATGTGTTAATACACTCCATTACCATTTAGTCTTTAGTTCCGTTCTCAAATTCTCAAAGAATTGCGCCAACGCCGCGCTTTGCCTCGTTACCAGAGAATAAGTTATAATTAATCATAATAAGAATCATAATTACCTAAGAGGCTAAATTCATTTTACTTATACCTACTTTTAGTAATATTTTTTCATAATATAAAATATTAATAAATTATTTATTATCACGACTTTCGAAACATTATAATATAAGGTTCAATTATTTATAATATTTAATAGATATCAGTTTAAAAGCAATCTCAAAATTGTAAAAAGTAAATAAATCATTAAAGCTTTTTAACAACCACCTTTGAAACATATATTTAACATGTCATATCGGTGTTAGAAACAAAGGTAATTTACTTAACATTTTTGCAACACAATTGCTGCTTAATGTAAGACGGGAATGGGGGAAATAATTAATGTTTCATGGCATCATTATTTTGTGCCACGATTACGCATGTGTGCGTGCGGGGAGGAGATGTCGTTGCGCAGACGCAGGCCCCGCCCCCCGCGACTAATTGCGCCAATCTGCGGGACGCGTTTCACGCACACACGCATTTTTACAAACCCACACACACTCACACAATGTACCACCACGATTGACAAGCTACATATAGCGCATTAGGCAAATGCACGCACACATTTTTTGCGATATTCATTCATTGTTAAATTACAAAAGAAATTAATGTAGCTGACGAGTAATGAATAGTTATACTGTATCATTATATATAATTTAGCCCTCTAAAGCTTTGCAAACATATTTTTTTTCATATAAGGCAGACGAAATAAAAGTAAAGTGGAGAATAAAAAGGGAAAGAATAATAAATAGATTTGCGAATTTACATGACAGGAAGACGAGTACGTAGCTATCATCGTGGACGGACCGGGTGACACATTTGAGCAAAACGAACGCTTAGTCAATTTAATTGGTATAGTGATGAGGCTGGCACTTTCATATTCATTTACGTCACCACACGAGGTAATTGAAAAAATCTAGCCTTTAAAGGATTGTGTGTAAAAAAGCAATGACGTGCAACCACCTGGCAGTGGCAGGACAGACGGACAGCGTATTGATCCGTTCATAACTCATAACACGAAATGTCGTTTGACATTACGTTTTATTACATCTTTTCTTTTTTACAACTGTTTCATCAATTATTATAGTCTTTATGTGTCTCAGGCATCCAGGATATGTGGAATAAAAAGTAAATTCGAAATGTAAGTATTAATTACAGTTCAAAATGTATGCTGACAGGTGTTTAGATAGGTGATATTTGTATACGATAAGCTTGTAAACGATAATTTTCTGTGTAAAACTTGAATATTTCTTCCCGTTTAGGTTAACTTTAATTAAGAAATGTTTATTATGGATAGAGCATGAAAAGTTTTAAAAAATTCATATATTTTTTTCAACATTTAAATGTTTCAAAGTACCCAACAAAAAAGTATTTGTTAAGTTATTTTATAGGCACCATTATTTAATTAAAAACAGTGTCTTCTTTTACAGCTACGGTGTGTAGTAATTGGAAGAATCGTTTTTCTTATTAAATGGCGTCGAATTGACATTTTTTTCAATTTATGTACTTATATTTAACTATAGGCTATTGAGAAAAATTGCGTAGGTGCAATTTAAATTAAAAATAATATCTTTTTGTTTGTAGGTTTATTCTAAAGCTATTTGTACAAAAGTAAATAATTCTGTTTTCGCAAACATATAATTTTTAATATGCATACCTAGGTAACAAGTAGACAATAAAAATACTTTTAACATATTTAAAGTGTTATTCCACACTTAGGAAACGTAAAAAAATTGAACGTAGCGGGACTCGAACCCGCGCCTCCGCGAAACCGACCTAGTCGGACGTTCAAATTTTTATACGTTTTCTAAATAAATAAAAAATAATTTAAGATATTATGTTTAAACATTGAGATTCACATGGTTTAGTTGTTAACATTTTTAATCAATTATATACAGATACACTTGAATAATTAAAAATTCCAAGAACACCAAAACCCTAGCAGTGAATCTCAAGCGGTGTGAAATAAATAATTTTAACTTCACCATCAATCTCGACGCCGAAACATAAATTATTGGATAAGCGTCAAATCGGTTGTCCTATATCACATTACATCCTCCCATTACATTTGCCATTGCTAAAGTATTTTTTTTTATTTAAATGAATGATAAGGATAGATATGTATGATCTATTTAATTAACAGATACTAAATCTTTATATGATCATGTAAAAATAATTTTGAAAAAAAATGTAATTAATATTTTTTTAAAATTGCCGTGTTAAATTGTTTTTTTTCAATTGAATTAATCATTAATTCCCTTCAAAACTGCCATTACACGAAATGTTTCTCAAAATGACAAAACCATCTTTTTGTTGCTGTTTAAACATTGTAAGAAGCGTTGTAATTTGATATATAAAAATAAGGCATAACACTTTATTAAATATATAAATTTAATACAATTATGCAAGGGCGGACTGCGGGGCCGCTCGTAAAATTCTAAATGAAAACGATCCGCGTTGTCATCGTAGCAAGTTATACACACCTTAGCCAACTTAAAAATATGTTTTATTACTTTTTGTCGGCGACAAAAAGGACGGACACACAGACCATATAAACGAAACAAGAGCCCAAAGAAGCGCTAAGTGAAGTTCGATAGAGTTTTCAAATATTTAAACATTTTTTTTTTTGGATTTTCAGTGGCGTAAATGAACGAGGCATAAAATGAGATTATTATCAATGTTTCAAGTAATTTTATAGTACCTAATCGAGTCGCCCGCTGCCGTTGTCGACAAATGAATTTACCAAATTTAGATATAATCAAAACCGACAAGAAGCCGCATCGTGACTCTGGACATAACACGATAAGAGAGTGAGTTTACAAACTGGATAAAAATTTTGTCGAACGGGACACATAAAGTACGCCAGGTTACTGCTGTGAACCTGACAAAATCGATTCTCAGTTCCGATTCCGAGAAATGACACAGTTTCTTAAGTGTCACATCACTACCGACGCACCGCTTAATAAATTAAACAGTATCGCCTGTACGCCAATCTAGTCTTTAAGGACTACGTTTAAAACGACATTTTGTACACGTTCGAATGAGTAGTTAAAACATAAAGAAGAGCCACCTGTCTCCACGAAAAACTTTATAGCGGCCATAAAATTTAAACCTCAAAAGACAAAACCAAAAAGTCTGGTATGATTTTTTCTTTTACGGTGAGGACCCATTTTAAATTGTGTTTACCTAAGCTGTCACCTCACAGAATGGCGATTTTGACTGGTCGGACCCGTTGAATTAATTGTGGAGTTTTTAGAGAAATATTATTTGATGTGCGATAAGGAGCGGCGGACGGGTATTTGCCGTTTGTGCTCGAGATTTGCTTTAAATACGACAGTTTCTGTTGTAAAATACTTCTCGCACCACTTTAATTGTTATGACTGACAGTTGCGTTCAGTTTTCTCTACTTAATCTAAATGAGTAAGGTTTATGACCTTATAAATTTACCTTCTGTACAAGCTTTTTTTTAAACGACGAAATGACCAAATATGCACATATTTATTATAACTAAAATTTAAAACTTTATAAGGCAAGAATTTGTATGTTGTTCAATATAAAATAAGCTTCCATTGTATATTTTAATTTAAGTAGTACCTACTAACAATAAACCTACTTTATACGTAGGTACCAAATGATTAAATACTCATTTAACATTTGTTATTAACTTATACAACTGTTTTATTTAAAATTTGTTTTTAACAACAAGTGTGTGATTGTAACGCGGTTGTGGATTCGATTCTCATTTGGGGGAATATATTTTATTTGGGGGGTATCAAGGCCAAGTTTGCGGTGGCATTAGCGTATCTAGTGATATTTTCTTTAACTTATCTAGAGATATTTTCTGAGGGCCTGGACTCTATCTAGCTTTGTACAGATATGTGGATGTAAATGTTGGTATTTTAATTTTCCGGGCCAAATATTTTGTTAGTAAATTTTCCAAAGTAGGTAGGCACCAGATTATTCTGCTCTAGATGAGTCTCTTAACACTAGGTTCCCTCAGCCTACCCCACTATATGCGGGATACAGCGTGAAGCTAAAACAAATATTTATACACAAAAAGATACCTACCTAATTAATAATAATAAAGCGAGACTCACCATGAGATCCGACCGCGGTAGAATAAGGAGCGTGCATCTGCTGGTGGTAGTACCGGGCGCGGCTGTGGTGCCCGCCCTCCAGCGGCGAGTGGAAGAAGTCCCCATTGGCCTCCACGTCGCCGGCGGCCGGGCTGCCGTTCACGCGGCTGTCGTACCAGCGCTGCTGCCCCGCGCCGCCCTCGCTCATGTCCATGGCCGTGTTGCTGACCTCACAAACCATGCATCGTTTTTATATACACGCACTTTAAGTCCGCACTCCTATCCACATTTCAAGTCAATCGCAAGTTGAACACAAGCCGATCTGTTTACTGAACGACCGAGTCCAGTCTCAACATTATTTAATATACTTAATAATATTATTACGCGTCACCGCTCCAACTCCTCATGCTCCTATCTGCAAAAAAAAATTAATAACTATTAGACGTTGCTCATATTAGATAGATACTAAGATCAATAATAAATCGCTATAATAATATATCGATATAAAACCAAAAAAAAAGAGACAATCAATTTAGATAAAAATGGTGCAGTATCGAAAGACGTCCGCGATATCGATACGCTCCCAATTTGATTAACTGATATACCGCAAACAACACTCGATACGGGCCCGATAAGGTGTAACCGCGCATTAAGCGCTGTTAGCCAACCGAACACTGATTTTTATTACTACTAAACTAACGAAAGTTATCTGGTTATTGTATCTAGTTACGTGGACCTATTTGTATTAAATATTATAAGTAAATATTAATTGGGGCCAGTCGTGGCGCAAGAGCACAATGTGTGACTGCAAACGTGACAGGTTGTGAGTTTATACCTTCTCAAGGAAAGGGAAGGCAATGAAAGAAAGCAAGGAACATATGCGGCGTTGAGTTCCGCCACTCAACACACAATGCTTCCAGAATTCCGTGAAAAATGGGAAACGGAGTGTCTTAGCTCTAGGTTGCTTCGGCTACCCTGATATCTGCAGGATAAAATGTAAAACTGAAAATATTATATTATCTAATAATAAACATATTGTAGGTACTCTATATATAACATAGCCTGCCATTCACATTAACGAATTTTCTTTGGAAAAGAATAACATGTATTGCATACTTTAATCTGTTCTTACGTATGTGTTAAACTTGCATTCTATGAAATAACCTGTGGAAGGTGTCTAACCAAACGCCATGCGAATAAATAACTACTTATTTATTCAACTATCCAAACAGTGAACACGCTCCAAGAATTTGCTTGATTTGATGAATTGCTCCCACATTTTATTTGTAGGTATATAATATACGCACGTTATATCCAATGAGAGGCCAATCGTGGCGCAGTGGCACAAAGTGTGACTGTAAAACCAACTGGTTGTGGGTTCGATCCCCACTCGAGGAGATGAAATATTTACTTAAATTTATATTTCCATTTCGTCGCTCTGGTCTCGAGGCAAAACGCGGCGTTGAGTTCTGCCACTCAACACGCAATGCCTCCGGAATTCGGCAGAAAGTGGGGAACGAAGTGTCTTAACACTAGGTTCCCTCTGCCTACCCTGCTGTGTGCGGGAAGCGTGAAGCTGATTCAATTTAATTTATTTTTTTAATATTCAATGAGAATTACAGAAGATAAAATCGTTTTTTTTATAACTACCGCTACATTTATTTACATATTCCTTTGTAAAGTAATGCCAGAGTTGTTAAATTTTAATGTGGTTATGCCAAAATACCATAATAATAACCACATCCGTCTGATAAGGCAAAAAAATTAACGCACCGATTAGGTACTGGCACTTACGCCCGTGTCTATTAATTTGTATTAAGATAAGATACGTCAGAAATTGAAAACGATAATATCGATAAGATTTTATCGCACTCAATGTCCAAATTAATACTACACGATGTGCGTTAACAATGTAAATCAAAGCCAATATGTGTATTTGTTAAATCCCTTTTAAAGTGCTTTATATCTTTTATATTTTATGTTCTAAAATCTTATAAATACCTAGTGCATTTCAAATCTTAAAACGTTTTTTGACTATTATTATCAACACATCCCTATTTTGTGTAATAATTATTGAATATTTATTATTGGAGAATTTTTATTCTAAATTCTGGTTAATTCTAAGTTAAATATTATAACTAATTTCTTTATTAGTTATCTTTTTAACTATAACCGCAAATAAAATTATCACTAAAATATTTAATAACTAGGTACTGTAAAAGTAAATCACGGTAGGTCAAGTACTAAGTACCTATCTATACTTGATTCCCAAGAGTGGCGTTTAGAAGATAGCATTGGAGTGTGTATTGACGCACGATATCGAAGATAAAGTGAAGCAAATTTTAAAATCATGCATTGACTTCATGTTTAACTAAATGAATTGCAAATTTAATTTTAGCTAACGTCATCGTTGAAAATAATTTTCTAAATAAATATGTAGATCAAGGTTTGTACCGAAATATTCTAAGTTAATATTGAAAATAAAATTAAACTATTTTGAATGTATATGCTACCTCTTTATTTAAGGTAAAATAAGGATAATGTAAATGTATTTTCAGAGTTAAAGGTAAAAATATGAAAATGTACTAGATTGTACCTTGGTATAAAAGAAAATTCATAATTTTGGTATTTTAACCTAATAGGTTATAAAAAAAATAATTGTTTCCACCTATATAAAAATCGGATAATTGATTTTAAATATATTAGTAAATAGAATCAATTATTTCATACTATTAGGCCCTTCCGTAGTTATAAGTCCATTTTTTCCATTAAAAATATAATTTGATATTATATGTGTGAACGTTATGGATATTTACTTGTACGTGGGAAAATCAAAGTGATATATTGTGAATATTAGCAAATCTCGGCTACTCGTGTTTCTGATTGAGATTAGATTGTGATTAGATCATGGTTTTTTTACATCTGTATTAATATTTAAAGGAAAATTTATTAAATTATAAAATATATATAGAAAAATGCAATATAATAAATTTATTTTGCACTTATTAAGTTCTTTGCCTACAGAAAAGTACCAGTTACTTTTTTAAAGTAAAAAATTTATATCATTATAGAAAACTTAGAAAATATTTATGTTAGCTTTTTCACATATAGATTATAAAGATTAATATTACTTACAGCATTAACATAGGTTAATATAGCGCATTATAAATATAACAATAAAATATAGCTTCGAATTAGTTATAGATTAAAAAGAAACAATACACCTACAAAAGTAAAAAAATCTCACCAAAATGATAAGATGTGATCAGGACAAAGAATTGCTATCCAGATTTTGGAATCTACGACAACCGCTAAACACACTATCTGACGATCGACTGAAAAAATCATTTTGTAGATAAAAAAAAGAAATCACACATTTATCGCAAATTGCGTCCATTTTGTATTATTTCCTCGTAATATCAATGATAAGATATAAGCTTGAAAGGCTAGGTTTAATAATTCAAGGTTTAAATTATTTTACAACGTTTATGTCACACATTTAAAAATAGAGCACCCCCTAGTCAAATTTCCAGAATCAGTAGATAGTTTCTCACATTATAATATATTTCTAATATTTAAATTATACAATATACAATACATTTATCATATATGTACCTATTATAATGATTATCAGCTTCACGCTGTATCCCGCACACCGCAAGGTAGAGATAAGACACTCTTTTCTCCACTTTTCGCCGAATTCTAAAGGCATTGCGTGCTGAGTGGTGGAACTGAATGCCGCGCTTTGCCCCGACACCCGAGCGAAGAAATTTAATTATAAATTTAAATAAATATTTCATTGTGGGTGTGGGGAACCTACAACCAGTCGCAGTTATAGTTATACTTTGTGCCCCTATGCCATGGCTGGCTTATTACAAAGATTAAAAAATATATTATATATTTATTTGCAATCAAGAACAAACTTTTACTATATTTCAGAAATTTATAATATAAACTATATTTATACTATACTATATTTATATATTTAGAATTTTAGACGAAAAAACGGCGTGCGTTTCAGTTTATTTTGTTTTGCTAGTTAGGTTATAATACCAATATTTTATTAGTACTAAACATTGAAGATTTAGAAAATGGATAACAATATTAGTATAATTACAATAGTATATTTTTTTCTGATTAACATTACACATTTATAATGTTTTTTTATCAATATTTAAAAAGATGAAGATAACTGATTGACAATATACCTATCATATTTTAATCACAGCTATAATAACAGTAGCAAAGACATTTGCTGTGATATATATACTTATATATCTATAGATTCTTGAAATACTAGAATTCATTATTAAAAATTAATAGAACTGTTTAATAACTTATCTGGATTTTCTAACCTATGTTATATATATTGTCTGGTTGAAAATGCTAATTGTACTTCTAAACTCTAATCAGCTTCACGCTATATCCCGCACACGCAGGGTAGGCAGAGAGAACCTAGTGTTAAGACACTCCGTTCCCCACTTTCTGCCGACTTCTAGAGATATTGCGTGTTAAGTGGCGGTACTCAATGCCGCGCAAGGTTTGGTTCCAAATTCTATTCTAGAAAAATATATAATAATATGTATATAATAGCAATGTATTAAAAAATCTATCTTCTATCATCTATCTTTAAATATTATTTACAACGCCAATAAACATAATAGTTTCACTTTACATCGATTTACAATATTAATATTAACTCGTCAATACGCTACGGGTTATCGTGGGCTTATTAAGATTAGGTGAACCAATTAAGATAATTGATTCTCCGCCGGTTAGGCCCAAAAAAATATGTCCGAACATATCACGGACCTTCAGCGTTACAACTAACTTCTCTTTACTGCTCTGTTTCGTTTGTATTTAATATTGTTAATTAGTTTTAGTTTCGTTGTATCAACAATTTTATTATTTACAAACAGTAATGTAAAAACTTTTATTTATTTATTTTTTCAGTATCACGCTGTATTCCATATATTTTAATATAGACACTAGGTTATATATAGGTAGGTAAAATATTTATAAAAAATAATTAATTCCTTCAAGCGGGTATCAAACCCACAATCGTCGCGATACAGTCACATTTTAATGCCCCTGCACCTGATTATTTAAAAATGTAAATCAATACAAAAAAACACGAATTTGTTACTATTTGTTTGTATTTATTTATATAAGCCATTGAACCCATCAATAGTAATTAATTTACTTATAATAACTAACCAATCCACATTATATTAGTATTTTAATAATAAAGATTACGTACGACAGTTAATATCTGAACCAAATAAAAGTATTTTTAAGCCATATGTCGAAACAAAGCAGATTATGAGCAAGCTCTCTAAAACTACTGTCTTAAAATGATATGATAGAGTCGATTTGTCCCGACGCAGTATTATAGGTTCCGTAAATATATTTTACAGTTTTGTTGTAAAATCATTAATATTTAATATTAAAATATTTAATTTATATTATATTTTAAAAATTATATTTAATTATCACAATGCATTTAGTTATCTTTGTTGAATTATTTATATGTAAGGTATATTATTTTTGTTATATATTGTAAACTTTTAATTATGTTAATTAGTATTTTACTTATTTATAAACAATATATTCTAATTAAATTGAAAATAATATGGAATTACGATTTTTATTTGGTTAACAATCAAAATGAACCCTAACATTTAAGCCGTCTCTAAGTTAATCTCCGCTTGGAGTTGAAATTTTATTTTACTTTATTTCCTCGACGTTAACCTGATAAGGTTTGATCGATGCATTTTAAAATGAACAACACTTTGGATAATTTATTGAGTAGCTATTATTGAGAGTTTTTATTATATCTACCGTTTAATCCCAACTTAAAGCTTATCGAGTAGTTTAAATATACATCAGCATCGTCATATCAATGTTTACGATCAATGATATTCCTAAATAGTTTTTTTCTGCTTCACGCTGTATCCCGCACACGGCATGTTAGGCAGAGGGAACGAAGTATTAAGAGACTGTTTCCCATTTTCGATTGGCGGAACTTAGCGCCGCGCTTTGCTTCGCCTCATCACAACGAATAAATGAAAATATAAATTTAAATAAATACTTTGTTTTCCCGAGTGGGGATTGAACCCACAATCAGCCTTGCTTAAAGTCGCATACTTGTGCCCCTGCGCCACTAATAACGCCTAAACAGTAATATAGGTATTTATAAGATTGTACACCCTTGTTCTATCGCTGTGTAATTATTTATGTTTAGTTATTATATTACAAAATATAAAGGTATAGTTCGTATAATACCAATAATATCCCTTTAAATCTTCAATTATTTTATTTGGAATAAGTCACTAAAAACATTTACTTTCATAATTAAGCCACAATGCAAATGATAAATTATATAAATATTTACAATAAAACTTAGTAAATAATCTCCACATATGTCTAAAGAAATATACCATTAGAAAAAAGACAATAATAACGCAAAATTTGTAACTTTATACTAACTGCCTATCTGCAATAATAAATTGCATTAAATTATTAATTTTATCCTAACTTGCGAACCAAGGACGAAATAGAGACGAGATGTTGACATTTTAGAATAATTTAATTATATTATTGCATATATTTACATGTTAACGTGAATTAATTCAAATTTATTCAAAAGAACTTCAATCTGTCTAATAGAAAATTTCATATTCGCCTCATTGTAAGGGTAATATAATTAGAATAAATATCAAATATGGATTAAACTCTTTTATAATAATTTAAGCTTAGATAAAAGAAAAAAAACATTAAAAAGTCCTAAGTAAGCTTATTTATAGGCAAAGCTCAACTTGCATCAGTAACCTACAATTTATTATTAAAAAAAAATAATGTTCACACAGGATATTGTTTCTACATATGTATGTCCGGCGGAAATGCGTACACACGTAACGCACACATATATTTCTTATCGAAGGCTAATCAATAGTTGCCTTTGCGCATCTCGGGCCGCATTCAAATTTCGAACGCGAACTGTCATGGCGGCCAATCGTAACGTCCAAATGTGATACGAAAACAGACACGACATTGACATTGATTTGTTGTCTCTTGTATATTTGTTTAAATCTACTCTAAATTCTTAAGAGCAAGCTTTCATGTTATTTTAAAGTTTAAAATAAAAACTTTATAAACAATCTTATGTAAATATTAACTACATTTAATAAAGGTTTATACTATACATCGAAATAAAAAAATCAATAAATGGAAGCACAAACTAACTAAAACTTTTATAAAATAAAAATAAATATAAACATACATATTGTGAAAATTATATAAAAAGGTTAGCAATATCTATTAATATATAAAGTTACTTGGAAATTTAAAAACAAATGTAAATGACCTTTATTATGATTTATTACATATTTAATTATTTATACAAAAAAAAACATTTTATTGTGTCTAGTCATAATAAAAAATAATACACATACTTATCAACCGGAATATTATGAAAAATATGAATAAATTTATAATTTTTGAATTATAATTATGCCTATTCACCTAGTCATTGACTTATAATTAATAAGTCGACCTCGTTTATGCAGATTATTATTTATTATATAGTGTTACAACACTGCATAAAAAATAATATATTTATAAAATAGTCCCAAATATAATCGTTTTCTCATATGTTTTTATAATTAAATATTTAATATCTAATCCTTTATAGAATTTTTACGTTTATTTATACAAAACTTATATTTTTACTTAAAATATTATTTTTTATGTAAATACATATAGATGTTTATTGTTAGAAATATGTCCTTTTTTTCTACTATATTAATTACCATGGAGACAGATACCTATATATGCTGATTAAAATATAAGTGAATCAATCAAGTATATTATGATAAGTAATAGGTAATAATATTATCAATAGTGTATAAATTATTGATAATATTATGCAAAATGCACTTTACGATTTAATAAATGTTCATATAAATAATTTTTAACGGTTTTAAATGTTTTCTTTAGAACAATATGTTTCATAAACTTTACAATTAGATACCGACGGATCTGTGATGGACTTACTACTTTGGCTGCAAATAAACTGTATTGCTTCATCAACTTTTACAAAAAATCTTGATAGCAATATCACAATATTATCTTGTATATTCTGTATTATTTTAATTTTATAAATAATATTAACTTTTTAGATCAGCTAGTTATGGGTATATTTTTTTGTAAAATCTTAGATATTAAAATATCAATACATCAAGCGAATATAGCTTTTTAACGAAAGCTTGCACTTTCCACTTAAGAAAATAGAGTACATAATAATAGTCGTCAATAAGAAGCTCTACCATACTTATAGAGTTTTTGAATAAGACTATAATAAGAACAAACAACTTGTTGTGCCCCGATAAAAATTAAAATTAAATAAATCTAACAAAAGTAAATGCTATATAATAAGTTTAAATAAATTATGAATTACCTCAATTGTCCGTATCAGATGTGTATCACACAATAGTTCACTATCACTAATCACTTTTATCGCAGCGATATAAAACACTGAAATCATGAGCTCCATTCCGTCGAGTCCATTTTCATGACACAGCTCACTATATGATTGTATATAATATATTATATTTGTATGTATTATAATTAATTATTTTGAATGTTATATTTTTAAAATGTAGAGATATTTGAATGTTGGCTGTATGCGCAGGCGCTAGACGAGCGCGCGTGAAGCGGCGTGGTTGGGACGCGACCCGACACTAAACCAGTCGTGTGACTTTTTGTTGTGCACGCGTCGGCCGCCCTCGGCTGCGCTCGGCGGCGCCCGACGCCGCGCCCCACCCGATTGGTCGGCACCGCCAAGGCGGGGGGCGTGACTAGCGATGGGAGTGTTCTCTTTTTGAATTTTCTTTTTCTCCTTTTGGGCGTGCGCTGGTGTGCGTCAGTCGCGCTCGCGCCGCGAGTGATGGATAATGTATGTTTTGTTTTGCATCGTTTTGTTTAATATGATTATAGGGACTGCGGTTTTTTTGCCAAGACTTAGAAGTCGCACGATTTAGTAATGGCTGATCGCTTAAATTATCCATGATATATATACCTACCTAATTTGGAATCCTACTTATGGATTCACAAATTAATATTAAGCTAACAAGAATGTTAACGCTTAACGTATTGACTCTACATTGCACTTTATACTTCAAATCAAATTAATTTAGTTTGTAATTATTATTATTTGTTTTTTTGTTGTAATTATTATTAAAATTTGCTTAGCACATTATATAATTAATACTGTACAAATGTATTTTAAATAGAGCGAGATTTACTATGTTATACATAAATTATATTTAAGCCTGTATCTACTTATAAGAATAAATAGAATAAATAAAGTATCTTAATTGAATCAATATATTGAATATTCATTTTAGTTCGTTAGCTCTTTTTTATAGAGACGGGTTAGGATGAGGTAAATTCTAAATTCATATTGCCAAACATTTTTGCCTTATTCTGTAGATATTATTGTTAAATTTTATTCAATGCATTCATTTTTGTAGTATATACATTTTAATTTTTACTTTACAATAGGGATATATTTTTATCAGTATAATATTTTAAAGTACTCATAAAAGAAACATTAAAAAAATCAATGACAATATAATATATTTTTTTAATATATCTAGTACTTAAAATAATAATTTTTATTGAATGTAATATAAACATGAGTAGGTATATTATAAAATACCGCCGCTTATTATAAAAACAATTTAAAGAAATCCAATAATAAAAAAGGCTCTACTTCAGCTATTCGCTCCATTGATTTCATTTGCGTGTGAATATAGTTTTTTCCTTTCACATTTATTAGTTCAAAAAATAATAAATAAAATAAATAATAAAAATATACGATGTTATATTGTATATAAGCCGGTCGTGGCGGAGGGGCACACACACTCACTCAGTTTTTTATTGAATTCTAAAATTCTAAACTTAGAAATTAAATATGCAAAGAAATTGAGTTGATATTAATTTTTATAAGATTAAGACAACCCGACGTTAAAGAAAGCTTTGCAAATGACTTGGTATTTTCAAATTTTCACGCGTATTTGATGAGTTCGGTAGGTACTCTTCCCTGATTAGTTTTCTAACAAATTTCGTGGCAATCGGTGCTTAATTGAAATAATAAAATGAAATTAATAGTTTTTATAATAGCATACAATTTTTTTAACATTTATAATAAATATTTTACTGGATTCCTACAGATATTGTGATAAGTAAGCATTAGTCTTCATTAAAAGACTTAAAAATAAACATTATATTACATTTAAAGAACTATACCAAATCGGATACAAGCAAAATTGTTATGGCGCTATATTTCTAGACAATTTTTTCTCTTCATCAAAGGACTATGGGCCAAAACCAAACCGACGACCGACGGGAATAAATCAAGTAAATACTGCCCTATTTTTACTAATATTATCTATTCATGTATTATGGATAAACACGAATAGAGTAATACGAAGATATTACGTTTTGAATGAAAAACAGGGCTATTAAGTTTATACAGTTTTGGGACCCGAAAAATTAGATGGTATCCACATCTAATATGTATGGTAACCATCTATCTACCCGACATATTGGTAAGGGACAACAAATCTACCTATAATTCTATTTTGTATATATAAACATCTTCAAAGCACATTTTCCAATGAAATTACGACTAGCTCACGTAAGAAGATATTTTTATTTAATTGTACCTTTTTTCTAAAACTTATCTACTTCCTACAGACTGCTATTTTTGAAAACGTCTACTCTAACATAATTTAGATTTTTTTTTCTATCCTCATAATTCGATGTGTTCACTCGATAGCAAGTCCTAAGCTGAGTTAGTTCTGAAGTAAGTAGTTCTGAGGCACACTCGCACGCTATATATTATATTTAAAGGGAGTTAAGTAGTTTTTTCTCTATCGGTAAATAAGTAGATATATAAAGCTGGAAGTAGTCATTCTGTTTCTTCTCTTAACTCACCTTTCTTATTTATCTTAACTCACCTTTTGTGTCCATCGTATGTTTCGTGACAGACAGAGAGAATCTAGTATTAAATCTTCTTTTTCTTTCCTTTATTTTTTGAAACATTACATGAGCACTCAATGTACGGTTCCTGGATACCCAATGCTGCATATTATGCTACTATATCGCGAAAAAGTATTTAATTTTTGTATAATACTTCCCTAAAATAGAAACTCACCTTACTATAAAATTCAACGAAGTTCTAAATAATATATAAAATATTATAAGTAGGTAGATATCTATATATTTTTGTAACTAGTACAAAATTTTCGTCATCCTTTCTTAGTTGACGTAAATTTAGTATATAATATATTAGAGAACGGACTAATGATCTCAATCATGCCTAAGATTACTTCTACTACTTGAGAACTGGGTTTTTTTTCAGCTTCATGTTGTATTCTGCACACCGCAGAGTAGGCAGAGGGATCCTAGTGTTAAAACACTCCGTTCCCCACATTCTGCCGAATTCTGGACGCATTGCGTGTTTGCCTCTACACCAGAGCGAAGAAATGGAAATATAAATTTAAGTAAATATTTCATCTCCTCGAGTAGGAATCGAACCCACAACCGGTGTTACAGTCACGCTTGTGCCGCTGTGCCACGACTGGCCTCGATATGAACATAATGTAAAATGTTTAATTACTTAGCTATTTATTTTATAAAAAAAGATATAATATAATAAAGATATAAAATATGTACTTAATTTAATTTTAAAAAATATAATCAAATCAATGAAAATTAAAATGAATTATTTACCCTACTCATTATAAGAGAAGGTGGTATTGTACTAAAATTCTTCTATTAATACAGTTTTGTAGTAAACAGTTAAATAGTTCTTGTATTAATATAGAGTAAGCGGCCGTCGTGGTGCAAAGTGTGCGACTGTAAACGCGAACGCAGCTTTAAGTTCGATTCCCATTAGGGGGAACGAATTACTAATTAATTTTCATTTTCTCGCTCTGATAACAAATCAAAGCTAAACAACTTAAAAATGGACAAGGAAGCAAGACACGTCTTAACACTACGTTCCCTATATTTTACGTATACGGATAATGCGTGAAGTTAATTGTAAAAACTACGGTTAACTTATAATTTTTATACTAACGATTGCCTTTCCTCATTACAATTGCTTAATCCATTTTTTTATAATTACATAGATATAAAAATGCTTTGATAAAAAAAATTGCTGCCTAAATATAAAGAACCTCGCATCAAATAGATAGTGGACAAACCAAAGACATGCTTTTTTTGCTATTAGTCCATCCATAGTCGAGTTCGGAAAACATCTTCGATAAAAATACGAATTATTTTGAAATGTAAATTCATCATCACCTAATAAGTAGGTACCTATATTAATTTTATGTCTCAGCTTCATTATAAGTTAGCTTTACATATGTACATACTTCCTTATTACTTACAATAATAAATATAAGCGAAGAGATGTATATGCACAAGATATAATTTGCAGCAAATACATGAAAATCATTCAAACTGTTCATAATCTTCTTAATCCGTAAATGCATTAAATTGAGAATGTAGAGTAAGAAATGAAAATTTGGAATTTGGAATTTTATGATTAAATCATCACAAAAACGTCTCTAAAAGAAGATAATATCTATAACAATTACCAAACCGGAGACTATATTTTAACTATTTTGCCTTAATTTATATATTTTAGCTATTATATTATTTAATATAATAATTATTTAATATTTAAATATTTAAGTCGGCGTTGAGTTCTGCCACTCAACACGCAATGCCTCCAGAATTCGGAGAAAGTGGGGAACGGAGTGTCTTAACACTAGGTTCCCTCTGCCTACCCTGCTGTATTCGGGATACAGCGTGAAGCTGATTTTTTTATTCAAATATTTAAGTCTTTTAGCGAAATTTGTTAATAATAATTATATATTTACTAACCACGCACGTATAAATATAGTATAAAAAAGTTCTACGTGATATAATGCACCCTTATTTTATAAAACATCACACGTACCTTCACATATTACATTCATTCTTGATGACCTTACGATACTTCGTAGTAGAAATTTGAGTCACCGTCAAAAGTGACTGGTGTTACAACATCAACTAATTATAAATTTAGTGCTTATCTGTATACAATATTCTATGATTAATTAAAAAAAAGCACTAACCATACGTAAATAAGGCTAAATAAATGACAACCAGATATTTTCCTTTCTACGCGACACCCACACTCTCTAAGCGGGCAGCCAGTCTGAATAACATTTAACCCCTTTGAAATGTAAAAGCATTACGGAATGAAAAAACAGCACTTATATACCCCGCGATGCAGATAAACCATCTCCCGTACAAAGCGTACAAAGATACAATACATCTGAAAGGGTTCAAGAACGCACTTTTAAATTAACACCACTCGCTACTGCAACGGCGCAACCAACTCTTCGGGGGCGGACCAATTTGAACCTTCGACTACTAACTAGAGAAACTAAATTATGATTTGGGTCTAGCATTTGAAAAGCGACATAAAATATTAGCCTCAGTACTTCTGTTTAAAAAGGGGCCGTTTATATTTTTCCTTTTCACGTCATTGTCTCTGCCTGGCAGCGCTTGCAACCGTCACGTTCCAATTTCAAAAAGTGTTGGAACAAAATGGTCGCCGCTTTGTGCCGCTCCCTCGCTCCGTTGGGTTATATTCGCTAATTCAGCAGATGCTAGCTAGCCGGCTTTGATCTCTCCACTGCCAGCACTGTATCAGACATCTAACTTCATTTGATGTTGAAGGTATCTCGTACATTTTCTCGCAACAAAACCAAGTAACGGCGGTTCGTTCGGAACATGAATCGTAATTATTCATACGGCATACCGACGTCAAACGTATCATCGGAGCTATAGGAGCAGTCATAGATACAACCTTCCATCAGAGGAGGCTGGTAACCAAATTGGAACATCACTGTACCGTGTTTACAACTCGACAAAAAAATATGTATAACAAAGGAGCCGAATTTAAATTCCAATCGAACTTTGACACATGTCTGCCACCATAAACAATGAAAATTCAAATCATCGTAACGTTCGACAGCCGCCGACCTAATGCGATTGCGGCTTGCGCGACGTAGTCTATGGCTCTTCATCTATAAATGGGAGCCTTTTCTTTCGCTTTTTCTTCACAAAATCTGAGTCGAGATCGACCGATAAGTTATCTCGTGTGAGATGGTCTCAATATCCACAGATGGCCTTGCTCTCGAGTAATCTCCGAGCTCGGCGTAGGTATTTTTGTCATTTTTTGCTGTAGTTCTTTGGAAACGCTTTGTAGTCTAATAAGGACATTATTTTGACGAAGATCACGCCGTTGTAATAATGTAAACACTGATTTAGTACTGATAAGTAAGACAATCGGGATGACATGAATGTGAAGTTTTTGCTGTGGTTGAGATTTGTCTCGTCTTGTGTCGTATGTATATTTACTAGGTAAGAGCTCGCAGCTGTCTCTTAGAAATACTATATGACGTTACATTAAAATAATGTAAATATTTTACTAAACTTGATGGGCTATAGATGTCAATTATCTATTTTTACAAAAAAGTTTAAATGAGTAATTTTACGAGCAATAATCAAAAAATATATAAAACAAATGTCTTACAATCTATATATATCGCCTGCTCCAATTAACATAATCGAAAGTGAAAATTGGCAACTTAACAGAAGAGCACACTAAAATTTGAATTGTTGATATTTTTTATAATATGAATGATCAATTATGAATGAGAAAAAATAAAATAAACAAAATAGTAAACCGAGAAAATAAATTATTTTAGGAAACTAAATATTTATAGTAAGGCAATACTTTACTTTTAAAGTAGGTACTTAGTTAAAATAATATTGCATCTGCATACACTTACTATGGACTTGTATTTACAATTTAATAGATCAGCTTCACGCTGTATCCCGCACACAGCAGGGTAGGTAGAGGGAACTTAGTGTTAAGACACTCCGTTCCCCACTTTCTGCCGAATTCTGGAGGCATTGCGTGTTGAGTGGTAGAACTCAACGCCGCACTTATCATCGACACCAGAGCGAAGAAATGGAAATATAAATTTAAGTAAATATTTCATCTCTTCCAGTGGGCATCGAAGCCACAACTAGGTCGGTTTTACAGTCACACTTATGCCACTGCGCCACGACTGGCCTCAATATAATTTAATGTGTAACCAATAATATAAGTCAGCATAGAAGCGTATTTATAGCTAAAAAATCCGAATTCATTAATTAAGTTGTATCGCTATCAAAAAAAGCGCTCTGCACCGTCCAGCGAGGAGACAATCTCCGTACCCACCCCTTATCAGTGCAACTTAGCAAACAAAACATCGGAGCCGGCAATAAGCGTAAAACAAAATCGTTTCGACCCCACACACGCCGTCGCCGGAACACTTGGAAAAATCCCTATGGATTTTCCGCCCGGGTGTGAGGTGGCCGCCGGGGGACGAGGAAGGAACGTAAAAGAGAAAAGCTGCGAGTTTTTATCTCGGCGCCATAAATTTTATTCGTAGCGTGATTTAGTGCGCAGATTGCCCCCCTCGCACCCCGCGTACCCCTCGTACCCCGCGCCTACGCCTCGCCCGGGTAAGGCTGCTAGTCATTGTCAAAATTATTGCACCCCTATCTACTGAAGCTTTAAATATATGTTCCCGACACGTTGCCGTGCCTACGACCCGATACTTTAATGTTAATTTTATAAGTTGTGGCCGTTGTGGGCTAGCAAGAGTACCGAGAATCGGGCACTTAAACACGTCATCGCGATACCATCTAGCTACAGGAACTTAGAACATGAATTGACATTCAAGTTTTAATTACTCGACTGAGACATTCTGAGTGCGGCGTATTATACCTATCTACCTACCCTACCTACGGATATACTGTAGGATTGTTTATAAGAGATATTTGCACAAACTACGTACCGACTCACTATTTAAACACAAGTTTAAATGTATTTAAACTTCCACTTGATCTAATTCCAATAGTTTGACTAACACAACATAAAAATCTGAGGATTAACGCAATATCGAGGCAGTGGCGCCATACAACTACGTACATATCGACCAAAAAAACTACACTTCTCTCCTAATCCTTCATTATTTTTGCTTTCAGGGTAAACCTTAAGTTATTTGTCAATAGAGCCACAAAGGCGCCCAAATACCCTCACTTGGGCTGAACAACATAATACACGCCTCAGAACAGTGGAACAATTCGGAAACTTGTTAAAATTATAATGCACTTTTGTAATCCTCTTGTCAGTTCATTTTGTGATTTTTTCGTGCCAGGCTTTCGGTTTCTTGCAGCGAGCAGCGCTTGCAAATGACATGTTTCTTTTTTCACGAGTTCTGGTGAACCCCCGATCGCTATCGCCCGCGCGTATATTATGTAAACACGACAAATTTTGCGGTATGCCCGTAGACTGTTATTCGCAGATGCGCCGGCGTTATTTTTATTGTCTATGGTGGGTTCGAAGGTTCGCGTTTGATCCGGGACGCTCTCTCCACACTGTGTCTTATCTCAGATCTGGTTTTATGAAACCCTAAATTTACGACTGCGGTCGAGGGGTGGGAGCCGGTATAAGCCGACTCTCGACGCTTGATGCCAGGAACACTTTTGTCACCAACAATTCATGACGAGGCACGTTCGGTAAAAATTCTGCGTGTCAAATAACCACGATGTGTTCGATCGATGTAAAGATCATAGATAGATCAGTGTTCGTGTCGAATCCGTTGTCATATTTTAATAACTAACAATATATAGAATACAGTTTAAGTACCATAAGTGTAAAAGCTATAAAAAAATCACCAACGTACTTAATTTAAAATTATAAAAGCAAAGTTTGAATGCAGTTATTAAAACGTCCATAAATTATAATAATACGATCTATATTTATAAAATATGTATAGATAGAGAAAAGTTAAATTTATATTTATTTAACTATTATATAAATGCTATATAACCAAATGTAATTGCGTCATAGTATTGTAAGTTCTTAATTGGGAGAGGACCCAACCGGGTTAGTCCAGATACAGGCAGATCCTCTATAAATTACGAGAATAAATCCCGGGAAAGAAAAATTGCCCTCTGGAGCACATAATTCTTTCCTTGTCACAATCCCTCCTTATCTACGACCAATACCGGATTACAATGTGATTTTTATTTTTGCTGTATTTACTGTTGTATATATGTTTTTATTTTACCTAGTAGGTAGACACGTTACTTTGTTATAAAATTTGCTTAGAAAAAAAAATACATACATACTCGTAGCTGTTAATGTCATAATAATTCCCATAAAAAAATATGTGCTTACATATATGTTATCAAGAAGTGTTATATAGAATGTTTAATCAGACGCTTTTACTTACTAGTTAATTAATATATAGCTACTATTATTTTTTTCAGCTTCAAGCTGTATCCCGCATAATGGAGGGTAGACAGAGGACACCTAGTGTAAAACAATCCGTTGCCCACTGCCCGCCAAATTTTCGAGGCATTGCGTGTTAAATGGCGGAACTCAACGCCGCGCTTTGCCTTCTGACCAGTGCGAAGAAGTGAAAATATCAATAAATAATAATTCATCTCCTCGAGAGAGAACCGAGCCCAAAACCGTCGCGTTTACCATCACTTGCCTCCGCCACTGCACCACAACAGCCTCATATCTCTCATATTTTACAAAATCCAAAATCAATAAAAATAAATATATAAATAGTCTCTAACTAGAAAGGCATAATATTTTTTTATTTTGTGCTCAATAATAAAATTAACAAGAATATAACAATATTGATCAGTTACAGTGGTTGCAACGAAATAATATTTAACATGTTTCCCAACAATGTCATCTAATGGACAATGACAAATGCATCCCTTTGTTGCGAATATAGAGACATCATTGTGAAGTAACAATCGAGCAAATTCACCAAAAATTTCGTAAAGTATGGCAGAAATATTTTGACAGCATAATGTATGGGCCAGGTAACGCAGTGACAGGCTAATGATGCTTTAATATTGCAACGTGGATTGGCATTTTTTTTTAATGTAAAATTTTTAAAGTCGTCTCATTTCTTTATTATTGTGAAAATTTCATTTAAATATTTTATGTTTTTAAGTTCTTTCATGAGTAAGAGATATAATGTTGTAGATCCTAGCATGGTATTATGGTATGTCTTATTTTAATCACATTTTAGAAATAATAGAAATAAATTCTGACAATAATATAAACACGAAAATATAATAAGTAAATGAAATTATTTATCATTGTTGTACTAACTAGAACTTAAGTATATAACATTGATTGGACATACAGCATTGAATAGTCACGCATAAACCTATTTACTTAACGGGTGTTTTATTTTAAAATTGAATTAAAACTACAAGAATTATTTAGGCACTCTCTACAGAAATAAAACTGAACAAAAAAAGTAAGCTACTGAAAACGATATCTTAGTTACACAAGAAACTATATTCCCATTTTATTATTCCCAGATTATTAGTCATTAATCACTCGTCACGCCTATTTATAATGATTTTTGTATTAATTGCATAACCAATGCGGTGACAAAGTATTGTATTAGAATTTATTGGTTCCTTTGTATGGCAACACTGGACAGAAAATGGAGAATAAGTACAATAAGGATATTTATTTATTTTGTTACCCAGATTATTTATTTAACTGCCCAAAGAATACATTGTTGCTCAACACAAGTAGTTTTCATTGCCACTTACCTAGCAGTAAACAAATATGTTTAAAATATTTTAACAGGCGCTACGGATCTTTTGTATGGAGTGATCGATTACGTTATCACAATATTTTTTTGTATAAAGTTTAAACTAAATCAATAATTTGATTTGAAAGTAAAGTTTTCCATTTAAGTTTTATATAGTGAGAAATGTCAATCCCAACTCGAGCAAATGAAATATTTTTAATGTAAATTTATATTTGCATTTCTTTGCTCTGGTGCACGGCGTTGACTACCGCCACTCAACACGCAATGCTTCCAGAATTCGGCGGAACGTGGGGAACGGAGTGTCTTAACACTAACTTGCCTCTACTTTCTCTGCTATGTGCGGTATATAGCGTGAAGCTGATTTAAATTTACATAAGTAAAAAATATCAATAGGGTCAAATAAAAAAGCGAAGCTAATATTTAAAAAAAAAATAAAAAAAATATGGTGTGTCCTTGGACTCTCCTGTCCACACTGCAAGATGCGAAATTTGCTTTTATGACATTAAAAACATTTATCAATACATATCAAATGAAAAAGTACTTTGTTATAGTTAACATTTTTTAAGTCATTTACTTTTAATGTTTTTTAAAAACTAATATTTCGTTCAAACGACATACGAGTTTTCGTTAAAATTTGCGTACAGTTTTCGTTAGGTCATAGTTTAAGACGAAAATATAACATACATGCTAAGAAAGCACAATAAGAGAACTAAAAAATATGATATTATTACAAAACTAAAAACTCAATTTACTTTGAACAGTACCTTGTATTTACGTAAATATTTTCGCTTCGCCAGCATTACAAATGAAAGTAGTTTACGGAGGCGACGAAAAAAACACAATAATACTTTTATCTGGCGCTTAGTTTGATGCCTTTGTCTTCTGCAAACACAAAAGATGTGCTTCATATAATACGAATAGCACAAAAGAAGAAAGGCTAATATGTATAGATTTTTTTTCACTTAGACACGATAGAATAGAATGTAGAATTAAAGGGAAAAAAACGTTTTACTAGAACTTACTTATATAAGATATATTTTTATGTGTAAAGTAATAATATTATATTAATTCGTTCTTAAACATTTTTTAAAGTGTTATTCCACACTTAGGAAAGAAAAATACTTATTTAGAAAACGTATAAAAATATGAACGTAGCGGCACTCGAACCCGCGCCTCCTGGAAACCGACCAGGCGCTCTGACCACTAAGCCATACGTTCAATTCAGAACGCGCGGATTCGAGTCACGCTACGTTCAAATTTTTATACGTTTTCTAAATAAGTTTTATATTAATTCGTTTCGAGATAGAACCATGAATAATTAACTACAACTAAAAGGTACTTGTGCATAGTCATGAACTAAGTATATAACTAGATATAAATTAATTTATATATATTTTTTTAATTTTATACCTAAAAAGGCATATTAATCAGCAATAGACAGACAGCTACTCTACATATATTTTTGTAGAGCAACTAAAATACAATTCAGCATTGTCTATTCTAAAATATTCTAATTCTAAACGTATTTAAAACTAATCATGCATTTTTCGAAAACAAACAATACAATAAATCAATAGAAAAGCAATAGAGCTCCTCAAAAATGACAGACAGCGCCACACAGCGCGAGGGAACCCTATAGCACGGTCTATTAGCATTGGACACGGCCGTCTTGTTTCCAAACACGCCGAAACATCGACATATTTATTGCAATACGAGATAATTTTACGATGTGAACGCAATTTTAGAAACGATAATTCGGTCAAAGTTTAATTCGTTGACAAAGATTACGAGATTCTCTAATCGCTCGGGCGTGAGGTTGAGTGCGTAATTTCAATTTTATGTCCGTAGACTGGTGGGACGGACGAACGCTACTTGTGATTATTTTGCAGTTAATTTAATGAAGGAAGGATAACGATTTTACTAACAAAAACCGTGAAGATATAACTTTTATGGTTTAGTTGAGGTTGTGTGAAAGAATTGTTCACACAAAATACTACTTCGTATCTGTGATAAGTGGAATTTAATAAAAGTCTTTTCGAGTCAACACTGTTTCTTATATGTTTTTAGAGTATATTTTTATTAAAATTAACACTGAAATAAACTATTTCAGGAGATACCTATTAATTAACCATCCAAAACCAACACTCGTTCGTTAATAGAGCAGATATTGTGGGTTTTTGTCAGCTTCACGCTGTATCCCGCTTGTAGCAGGCTGGGCACAGGAAGCCTAGTGTTAAGACACTCTGCTCTCTAATTTTCGCTAAATTCTGGAGGAATTGCGTGTTGAGTGGCGGAACTCAACGCCGCGATTTGCTTCGATACCAGAGCGAAGATATTAAAATATTAAATATTTCATTTCCTATAATACCTAAAACCTGTCGCGCTTACAGTCACACGTCCCCGATAAAATATTAATATTGAAAATATGTAGTATTTTTATAGAGAAAAAATAGAAAATCTGAAAATAAAACAGAATGTTTTTTTATTGCTTTACTTAAACGTTTATTTAGATAAAAAGTGGTGTTTCTTTTATATGTATTTTTTCTTTAAGACTAACACTATATTTTGATCTGGCATTATGCACAAAACACAATATTATGACGGGGGTCAATTAGGAACGGGTGATCAGTGATTTGTTTCGGTTACAGATAAATAAAATTAAACGAGTACGCACCCCTCTATATCAGATACGTATTAATAAGTATATGGGAACGTAGTTTAACAATTACATACTATTTTACTTTGTCTGTACAATAAACTACTTTGGCTGTATATAATTTACCATGACTTGGTTATTTTGTAAAAACATACTTTAAGGTAGTCCGTTAATTTATATAAAAAATGTTGAAATCATTATTTTTTATATAGTTATAATATTATTAAGGTACCATTTCCTTTGTTAGATAAACTTTTTACTTTTTTTTTAATAATAAGATAATTTAATAATAAGATAAATTTTACATATTGATTAAAAGTAATTTTTACTTACGAGTAGGTATACCTCGTTTAGTGAAATTCAATATTAAAGTATATATTTAATAAATCTATGTTTTATATTAATTAATTATTAAAAAGTACAATTTCTTGATACTATTTTTATATTATTTATTCGAATCCATAAAACATCATGGAATAAGTCCGGTCCGGTCCGCGTTGCTCTACGTTCAAATCTTATTTCTTTGTATAGTAACAAAATGTCTGGTATCCATATGTATATATTAAGTTGTTATTAAAAGATATGTATTAAGCTATCTAGATACATATCTCATAATCAAAAACTATTACTTACATTAGTTACGTTTTAATAAACCATAATACTTTTCTAATCATCCTTAATTTCGAAATAAAATATTTAATCTTAATGTTATTTAAATTAACATTTTCACTTACAGAAATAAAATAGTTATCAAATAATATATTAATAATATCTAAAGGCATCTTCAGATTTATAATCAAACGTTTTAATTAGATGGTGTTTTGTAATCGGAAAGATGGGATGTTCGGAAGTCGATCCTTATCTCGATCACCTTGGGAGCAAGGATTTTGTGATAGTCCATGAAATCTCGTTTACTTAATTAAGTCCATAAACAATATTAATATTTTTTTATGTTTTTTTTTTAATTTTTCTTGTTCATATTTTTAACCTCACTAGATTTTTAGTATACCTACTTACCTTGAAAAATATTTGAAATCTAAAAGTTTGCGGCATAGATAAATTCTAATAGATTTGTTAAGGAATTTGCTCCCATCAAAATAATAAAATTATTTTAAGTTTATTGTGGTGTTGCAGTTGAGATGCATTTGACTATTGCTGCGAGTTCGAAATCCATTGGTTTTTATGTTCATATTAAGAACATATGTCATTTACTCTATCTAGTTAAAGAGAGCACGGCAACGTAGCCTATCTATAAATTAAAAAGGACAATCAGCTCGGATCAGCTCAGAATGGCGGAACTCAACGCCACGCTTTGCCTCGACACCGGAGCGGTTACATCCCCTCGAGTGGGGATCAAACTCACAACCAGTCAATTTTACAGTCACACTTTGTACCACTACGCCACGACTGGCCTCAAAAAGAACAATCAACTTGACCTTATGCATATTAGCATAATAAGAACATATTAAAGACAGCAATAGAAGCTATAAACCAAATAAAAACAATACATTTCCAAGACAATACAAATTGACAGAAGAATTTTAACTACACCAAAAACCCCTGTCCCCGGACATACGAGAACTAGCACAAATATGTTAATGACATATGACACGGAGGGAAAATAACTATCCAGCGTTCGAGTTGCAGGTAAATGCATCAAAATTAATTAAGGTGGGCACAGACCGCCCGCGCGCTACCGTCCCGGCGGGGAGTCCCGTGACGACTTCATGCGGGTTCCCGGAACCCAGGAGGTGCCTAGACGGACTTGCTACGTGATCTTGAAATTGTCTTTATCGTAGTTGTTTGTTGAGTTCAGTTGAAATATATAAACTTTATTGTAGGTTTATTGTATTTTAATTTCAATGTTGTTATACTTATACTAATACTGTCATAATATAACCTAACGAGCTTAGATTATAGATTTCTAAAAATATTAATTGTTTTATATTAATATAACAAAAAATTCTACATCTTTGCATGTGATGATTATTCCAATTAGATAGTAAAAGTACGTTAAGGACTAATTCAATGTGGGAAACGTGAAAATAAGTGTTAAGACACTCCGTTTTCCACTTTCCACCACTCGATGTATTCCGTGTAGCGTGGCAGAACTCAATGCCGCGTTATGCCTTGTTACCAGAGGGAAGAAACGAGAATATTAATAATTGTAAAAAGGGAAATCAAACCAATAACCGTCGAGTATACAGGCACACGCCTGCTCCACGACGGCCTCAAAAAATCTACCTATATACAACAAAATCGTTGTAAAATATGAAAATCGAATTCACAAAATTTTTATACATCTTTAAAATGTCTTAATAAATATTACCCCGAGTAAAATTTCAATAAACAAAAATATTTTTTTTAATATTAAGATACATCCCACCTACGCCACTAGAAGACTGACATTAGAAGTTAATAAATATACCAAAGCAAATCAATATTGCTATAATATTAACAATATACCGAATACGAATGCAAAAAAAAAACGCCATAATTCCCCACATTTCACTCCAAATCACTACATAATTCACTACGCACAGTAAAATATTTTTATTGACCATAAAATTTTGAGAACAAAACGACAAATCACTAGCAATAGGTGAAAAAAAATTGTTACGAACGGAGGCTTCTTGGATAACGTAAGTAAGCGCCACCACGGATACCAGTAAGGGCCTACCTGTGCAAACGTAACAAAGTATTCCCTATGAGTTATTGTCGCCCCTAAGATATTTCATCGATTTTATTGTGGCTCCGATGTCAACTGCGTCTCGTCGATGGCTATAAAAGCGACGGTTTTTTGCGCAAGACGGCTACGCTGAATATTTTAAAGTTTATTTTATTTGAATATGTGTGTACTGTAATTATTTGATAATGTCTTAAGGTGGGTTGTAACGCAGGGGGGCTAGGGTGTGACTGTAAACGCGACAGGTTGTTTGTTCAATTCCCACTCGGGAAATGAAATATTTCATATTTTCGTCAAGGCAAAGCGCAGGGTTGAGTTCCGTCACTCATTACACAATACCTCCAGAATTCGACAGACAGTGGATAAGGGACGTGTCTTAATGGAAACGGAGTGTATTAGCACTAACTTCTCAGGTTCCCTCTGCGTGCCCTGCTATGTGCGGGATACAGCGTGAAGCTAAAAATAAAAATAACAAAAATGTCTTGTTATTCACGTTTACTAATTACTAGGTCAAAAACTACACTTATTTTTTTGACTTAATAATTACTTTTACTTAGAAAATAATAGTATAGCTTACGAATAGCTATTCTTTTAGTAGAAGTCATTGAATCTTGGCATTAGTTACCCTTACAGTAATGGTCTTGTTATAAAAATCATCTTCACGCTCTATCCCGCACATACGGTGGCAGAGGGAACCTAGTGTTAAGACAATCCATTCTCCACTTGTGTTCCCGTCGTCCCTCAAAGTAATCTTTTTATGGTTTGTATAAGACAGAACTCGCTGTACATACTTTATTCCTTAATAGGGAAACGAACCCACGACAATCACATTTACAGTCAGATGGTACACCACAGTGATTTTTTTTATGATATTATATAAAAATATTTAATTGCATGAATTTAATTCATATGCGAGAATGAAACAACAAATAAAATTCGAAAACGCAACTCTCATGGTTCTAAAACATAAGTTTGCAAATAAGATAACAATATAATATAAATACATACATATTAAATTAATTATATGTATATATAAAAATATTTTATTTAATTCCAATACAAGTAGTAGGTTCATATAAGACAACATACTCTACAAAATCTTATAATAGAGTTCAAAGGCTGCACAAAGGCTCCACTAAAATCAGTTAACCCGTGCTCACCTGGGCTCACTCTCCCACAGAGGAAAAAAACTTTTTATAAAGAAATAAATTATTGCATTATGGCTTTTTGAAAGAGTCCACTGCTGCTGAGAAATGACAATATTATTAAAAAGTACGCGTCTTTGTCACACTATCTTTTTGTATTCGATATATTGTCGCTATAATAAATGCTGCCCCTTTATGGCTCGAGCATTGTGCTCTCTACCTTTGTGGACATTATTAAATATATTTTAAAGAGTTTTATTAATGGTGGGCGTCGTAAGAGAATGTTTGATTTATTTTTTCGACGCGTGTGCTCGATGTTCGCGTGATATGCTTCAATCATCGAAATTAATGGAGTTAGTGTTTAAATTGAAAATGTATAACGTTAAATGCAGTAAATACGAAATATGATTGCATATTATAGTTATAGGCTGTTAGTTTATTGTATTATAGAAAAATTAAAAAAATAATAGGGCAAAAAATAGGCATTTCAATATCTTTATGTCTTTATTATAATTTAGATGTACCAAAGAGCAAAACATAAAAAAGCACAACACTTACCTGTCACAAATATGTAATAACGTACGCAAAAACCACATAATATCATATTATTCGTTGTTTTGTAACGTGACTCTCGAAGCTTGCGGGTACGCCTTCAATTTCAATATAAACTGTGTTTATTATTGAAACTTTTCTACGGTTGTTACAAGGAAGGACAAGTACCCTTTATAATTTTTTTTTTACTTTGTAAGGTTTTTGTTCGATGCCACATTTTTGTATTGTATAATATAAATGTTCCCACCTGACTCTGTAGTTTTAAATTACATTTGATATGCTAATATTTAAATATGCTGGATTTTAATAAATACAATCTTTTTGTTGACCTTGAGTTTAATTATAAATAAAAAGAAACTTATTTCTATAACATTTTAAAATGTTATTCACACGTTACGTTGTACTCAAAATTGGAAAGCTTAACATTACATTATTGATAAATATTCATATTTGATTTTTTATACTTAAATTATCATGAAAGAGAGAACCAAGTGATATAACCATATTGTGTTAAATCCATGCACCTGCGCTTTATTTAATTAGATATAAAAAGTTGAGATATTATAAATATCCATATAATTACTTCTTAAAATAGATTTCACTTAATTTGATTTGATTTGTAAGTTTAGAATTAAAAAATAAGAATCAAACTTGGTATAATTTCTAAGCAAATATATTTTAAAAAAATCACGCAGAATTATCTAAACAGACAGAAGTCTGGTACATAGATACTTTTATCATCTTTATTAACACGTAGTGCACATTTTTTATATATACGGTCCGTACATTTTTTTTAATTATTACAATTATTTTTCTTATATAGGTTTTTTTTATCTGCTTCTTAAACTAGACTTTGAACTAAGTATAAAAACCTCTAGGTATTTAATTAGGAATTTTAAAAAATATATATTAGAGCGTTCAAATATTTGAATTGCCTTTTACTACATAATCTACTTAATGTTATTTTAATACCTTTTACAATTGTAGTATTTTACAATATTGATATATACATACTACTATTTTACAATGTTTTGTTTGTAGCTTTTTTATGGAATTTTAAGTGTTTTTTGAGATGTGGAAGGTCTAGCTGAAGTCGTCATAGCCTACGCGATAGAGGATATGACCATTTTGTTTCTACTTTATGATGGTTATTTTCAAATTGTATCGGAGTGACCATATGTTAAAGAATATATTTCTCTCTAAATACCTTTCTTTTTTCTGTAATCTACGGCAATAAGGCGAAATTACATATTCAGGTACTAAATAAATAATATAACTATAACTATTTTTATCATTATTTTGATTTATAGCTTCACGCTATATCCTGCACACCACAGGGTAAGCAGAAGGCACCTAGTGTTAAGATACTCCGTTTCCCATTATCCACCAAAATCTGGAGGCATTGTGTGTTGAGTAGCGGAACTAAACGCTGCGCTTTGCCTCGTCTCCAGATCGAAGAAATAGAAATATTAAATACCTAATTTCCTCGACTGTGAATCGAACCCACAACCTGTCGCGTCAAAAGTCAACATTTTATATTTGTTATTATAAAGGAAAATTACCATATTTAATAATAGAAAAATAAACCAATAAGAATATGCAAGTCACACTAAACAATCACACAAAAAAGCCAGTCTATCTAAAATATATCATAACATTACGAACAGAAGTATAACAGCCGGGCGCTAGTGTTAGCCGATAAATAATAAAATGAACTAATGGAGTAATGGCCCCGCGTGGCGTTTAACAAATGGAACCTACGTGCTCCGCCACCGCGCACCGATCGAATTGATTACTGAGCTATCGTGGGCTGGTAGCGATGGTCTTTTAGTTTGTATCTTGTTACATTTTCTAATAAGAAACGTAATATATCTCGCTTCTAATATGATAAGCTTGTAGAGAAATTACCTTAACTGTTTCAATGGAGTGCTGTGAGATTGTATTAAACGATTATTTTACAAAGAGATACAAGCCACAAGCCAGGTGTCGTAATAAGTCCATGTTACGTATTTTTGGAATAATATTCGTTGTATTTGTAAATGTCATTGTAATATAATAGAATTTACTATTTTTTTATAAGTTACTTTTTGGAAGGTGGAAGGAAGGAGAAAATGGCTTTATCGTAAGATACCAGTTACTTAGTATTAAAAAAATATTGTTTGATAAGAGAAGCAAATACGGAGCAAGTTTCTCTATTTTAATAAGTTTTTAAAAATAAATTAATGGGAATAAATCAGCTATGTGACGCTGTCATGGCGCAGAGGCATAAGCGTGAATCTGTAAATGCCTGCGACTGCGATAGTTGTGGGTTCGATTCCCACTCTGTGGAATGAAATATTTCATATTTTGTTTTCCATGCACTGGTAACAAGGCTAAACGCGGCGTTGAGTTCTGCACGCAATAGGTACTTTCGGAATGTGTCGATGGAATGGAAGTCTTAAATAGGAACAAAATGCCTTAACATTAGGTTCCCAGGCTTAACCTGCCTACCCTGCAGTGTGTTATACAGCGTGAGTAAAAAATACAAAAAAAATAAGCGAAAATACTTGTAAGAATACAAGAACATTCCACTTTCCGCAAGCCCCCAATAAGAATCTTAGAGTTAAAGATATCTGTACATTTATCTTTATCTTTACTGTTATGTTATCATGTAGTTATCCTTGGGGACACATAGTGGCAATCTGATTTGATGGAATATTGTTACATCTGGAACATATTAATAATATTTTTGAATAAATATGATAGAGCTGATAATATCTACGAGGCCAGTCGTGGTGCAGTGGCATAAAATGTGACTGTAAACACGACTGGTTGTGAATTCGATCCCAACTCGAGGAGATGAAATATTTATTTAAATTTATATTTCCATTTCTTTGCTCTGACGTCGAGGCAAAACGCGGCGTTGAGTTGCGCCACTCAACACGCAATCCTCCAGAATTCGGCGAAAAGTCGAGAACGGAGTGTCTTAAGACTAGGTTCCCTCTGCCTACACTGCCCTGTGCGGGATACAGCGTGAAGCTGATAATATCTACTTATGCTAAACCAAGTAAACAAATGTATTAAATTTTCCTAAAATTTTATAATTTCGATTCAATTCCTAAAATATTTTAACAAAATATTAAACATCAATTAATAAATATAGTCACATCCGTTACCACAAAATAGATACAAACAGGTAACACAAGTGAAGTGCCTACCACGGAGGTCAGCCCACCGGGTACCAGCACGTGCCCCCGCTTACCCTCTCACAGGCCACTCCATAATATCCTCGATAGCACCCTCTATAGTAACAAACTTTAAAATTATAAAATAAATGTGTACATTTTATACTAAAATAAGGTGTACCTACGTACGCAGCTGCGACCGCACGAGCTTTTAATGAAGCGGACGACATTGTTTCCAAGTTGGCACGGTGGTCCCGAATTGACATCGATTGCCACTTGATGACTTCCCTGTGTTTTTTTTTGTTTTTAACACAATACTCTTTGAATTGCGTGCCAATGTGTTATTAATATAGTGGTGTGTTTGTTTGTAATAATATGTGTTGTTTTTATGTTATAGCTTTTTTGTTTTGTAATTGCGTTATTGTTTTCTGGACGTTTGATATTAGTTAAGTGATCCAATAAATGCAATAATTAGTCGTTAGTATGTGAAAGAAGAAAGTTTACTAATTTAAATAGAAATTAGAAACAAACAAATATAGTAACTTTTTATGATAGTTAGTTTTATGGCTAGGTGCGTATTGTAATATTTGTTATATAACAAATATTACTAGTAATTGTATCCAATAATATTTTCATTCCTTCGCTCTGGCACCAAGGCAAAAGACCGACGTTGATTGCCGCCACTCGAAAATTTCGGAAAGTGGAGAATATCCTATCCTGCTATGTGCAGTATGAATACAATATGGGGGTGTAGGAATGTGGAGCCGAGTGGTCCTTACCCATCCCAGAAATTTTACTTGCAAAAATTTATCTATTAGTATTATTAGTAATTAATTAATAAATAAAAAAATATTTGTAAAAACAAAAACCCCGACTGCATCAAACTAAATAGAAAATAAATAAGCCCAATAGTTTATTAACAGTCGGGACCTCTTTATATTATGCGAGGTTCCTGGTAAAGATTTTATTGATTGAAGAATTACTTATAGGCCCCGACTGTTAATCCTAATAAACTATTGGGCTTATTTATTTTCTATTTAGTTTGATGCAGTCGGGGTTTTTGTTTTTACAAATATTTTTTTATTTTTCATTTTTTTGTTAGAATTTATTATGGTAATGATAATCATGATATACCTTTTTGAAATCCTAAAATTGAGCTCTTGAGTTTGATACATATATTGTTGTATTCGAACCAAAAAAATTTTTTTTCACTCAGTCCAATGGCGTACCACAGCCGCCATGATATTTTTTTATTAACATGACCTATCTAAGAACACTTGGGCTGCTAATACGAATCTAACGATACCTCAAATATGTAAATCCGTTCAGCGGTTCTAGAGATACGAGGTAATAAAGAATATTACATACATACAAGATACGCGCGAAAAACATAACCCTTCCTTAGCAGTCGGGAAAAACTTTTACATAAACACATCTATTCAAAACTTAAGTCCAGGCCCTCAGAAAAAATCTTTAGATATATCTACTCATATATTAATCCATCTTTTAGATTAACAGCTTCTACAGCAAAAAATACAAATAAAGTAGGTCTTTGTGATGAAGCGACAGAGCCTAGCGTGAAACAGGGCGAGATGTCACCCGATACCATCAGTTCAGTCTGTAGTGTCTGAAGTGCACTCGGTGTTTTGTAAAAAAAAACGCTATTTATAACATTATTTCTTTACTTAAGATATACAATGTTAACACAAATTAATTAAGTAAGTCAAATCAGCTTCACGCTGTATCCCGCACACAGCAGGGTAGGCAGAGGGAACCTAGTGTTAAGACACTCCGTTCCCCACTTTCTGCCGAATTCTGGAGGTATTGGATGTTGAGTGGCAGAACTCAACGCCGTGCTTAGCCTCTATACCAGAGCGAAGAAATGGAAATACAAATTTAAGTAAATATTTCATCTCCTCCAGCGGGGATCGAACCCACAACCAGTCGGTTTTACAGTCACAAAGTAAATTAGTATTTATATTATAATCAATTTGTCAGTTTTCGTATCCATTTCGTCGGTAAAGCCTACTTACATATAATACTCTAAACTTTTATTTTTTTTCCATAAATAATACATAGAGACGGAAAGGCATCGAGTTAATTATTTCAACTTTCCCCTTCAGTGGCGTCTTTAGAGCAAAAATGGAAATAAAATAGGTCTTTGTGGAAATCGTTTGAAGTCTCAAAGCCTAGCGGAACAGGGTAAGATGGGTTGATATTATCTGGGCTGCCGCATCCAGATAGTGCGTGCTTGTGTGCACTGAATTTTAATGTACGTAATTACGTATTAGCTATATCTCAATAGACTTAATAGAATTTTGGGGTTTGTTTGTCTATGTTTGATTGTTATGATATGGTTGTTATTACAATATAAGTTATATTATTTTGTTTTGGGCCTATAAGTATATGTTCATTAAAACATGAGTAGATATTTAAAAATCGAATATCAAGCTATAACGTTAAGTTATGGCTCTGCCTAATGATAATATTATGATAACGTGAAAATTAAAAGAATATACTTAATAATTAAAATTTTACTTTGAGCAACATACGCCAAAACAATAAACGAATGGTAATGGAGAAAAATATTGAGTTTCAGCAATGTACCTAAAGCTAATCGCTAAATTGCTTGTCAATTTTTAAACAAACAATAAGAAAAGCCAGAAAATCTAAACAACATATTCAATTAATGTCTAAAATTTTGAGTTTTCCCTGAAAAATGTGCACAGCGAACGCGGTCGATACAGTACCCCCTCGCCCCGCAGGTGCGACGAGATAATCCAAGATGGCCGCCGAGATAGGACGTGACGTCACGGCCCTCCCCCGCCCCGGGCGCATCCTCGCTGCCACCCTCTCAAGATCCTTTAGAAATCTGGAGGTACAGTCGGCAAAAATGGTAACGTTAAGTACTTTACTAATAATTTATTATTCTTAATTAAGCTATGTAATTAATGGTAGTAGCTAAAATAATTTTAATGAATTGATATTTAATGACTTTTTAAGTTGTATACCTATTATAAGTCGTACAAATGTATTAAGAATTCCAAATATTTGAAGAAAGCTAATTGAATATAATAAAATCGTATTTGATATCTGTACTAAACATAGACAAGCTAAACAGAGAGATCTCAAAATGAGAGAGCAGATCATGTAAAAATTATAAAAAAATTGCACATAAGAATAAGTATGTATATATATCTAGTGAACTAATAATAAAACTTATTTTAGAACAAATAAAATGATATACAACATTTCTAAAAAAAATATTTTATTTTAAGCTTCTTTTGGCACAGGGACGGGTTGAGGTAAGTGATCGGCGTCGACGTGGAAACCATCCTGTCCTCCTCGGTACTTGGTAACGTAGACCTTGCCATCATCACCAACGAAACTGTATTGACCTTCAATTTCTAGTACGAAGACTCCATTGTTTCCAGGCACAAGACGACCTCGTTCTGATACCACCGTGTCTATAAAAATAATTTTATTCTTATTAGAAATTTGTATTTGATTATAAGGGACCTATCAACTTCATACGTATCCCGAACACAACTACCCTGTTGTGTGTGCAAAGGGAACCCCTAGTGCTAAGACACCAGAGCGAAGAAACAGAAATATAAATTTAAGTAAATATTTTATCTTTTCGAGTGGGGATCGAACCAGTCGATTTTACAGTCACACTTTGTGCCGCTGCGCCACATCTGGCCTAGTTATATACATAGGTACTTTTCGTAATAACCTATCTTTATATAAATTAACACTGAATAGTAAGATAAAATAAGGTAAAACCACTGTGTTCTTCATTTTATTTCCATTTAGAATAGTTACAAAAACTTCTTTGTTACTAAAACAAACTTAGTAAATTATATTTCTTCATATAATTATTTTTATAATTATTAAATTTATCAATAGACGTCTCAAATGTAATTGCATTAAATGATTATAAATTAAATACAAAGTTTACATCACTTACTTTCAGCAGTAATATACCGAAGGGCATATTGTCCGAATTCGTCGTGAACTTCTTCATGTCGTATGGCAGGCAAGAATCGTAAGGAATCGTCACCATCTTGGTGTGCTGGTGCACTTAGCACTACTGCAGCCAAGGAGGCAAATACAATTATCTGAAAATAGATTTTTTTAAATTTTATTTTAAGTGAAAAGTAAAATAGATTTAGAGTTAAAATAGATTATTGATATATCCAAAAAAAATATCTATTATTTCTTAATATATTTATAAAAACGATATTATAGTCATGTGAATTAACAAAATTTCTAGTACAAATGAAATACATGATTAGCTTCACGCTGTATCCCATATACAGCAGGGTGCACCTAGTTTTAAGACACTCCATTCCCCAACTCAATGCTGCTTTTTGCCTTAGTGCCAGAGTGAAGAAATGAAAATATTAATAAATAGTAATTCATTCCCTCGAGTGGAGATCGAACCCGCAACCGTCGCGTTACCATCATCCCTGTGTCCGTGCGCAACTACGGCCTTCAAATGAAACACATTATAATAGTATAACAAGTAGTTAACATAGAAAAGAGTGTTAAATCTTTTGCACCTGACAAATGCAAGACCTAGAACACAGTAATTTTGACACTAAGTAGAAATAAAACTCACCGATTTCATTGTCGTTGTTGTTGTTGTCGTTCAGTGACTGGTGTAGAGCACTATGATCCATTTGCTTAAATATAAATTGGAAACATGAAAAATATATCATTGCGTAATTCATTATTAATAAGTACTAGTTTATTAATAGCAATAATATTTATATTTTATTACTTAATTAAGGTGAAATGCAAGGAATGAACCGCCGTGGCACGGTAGCTAGTGTTTGCCTATCATGGATGGATGGACAGAATTTTAAATATATTTACTAAAAAATATATATTTTGATTGCGAATTACATGATTTCTTATAAATATAAAAAAATAAATGTGACGTTAAGTTCCGCCACCCAACATGTCTCAAGAATTCGGCGGAAAGTGGGAAACAGAAGTGCTTAATGAGAACAGAGTCTTAACAATAGATTTTCAGCTTCCTTCTGCCTACCTTGCTCTGTGTGGGATACAGCGTAAAGCTATAAAAAAATAATAAATACAATATAACCAATAACACTACGCGTTTTCAGTACTATTTTTCATATTTTTTCATATTTATCATACACTGTAAGAACTAGTTTAACATGTTAACGTTCAAAAAACCTTTCATATATCCCATTCAACAATATAAAATAAACAAAAAAATAAATATTTTTTCTGCGGACACTACAAAGGGTGGTGCTATGTGCTATGAGCTATGTAAGAGGTTATCTGCGTCGTCGGAGCCTATCTAAATCTGTATAATCGCACCCGCCAAATAATTATTATTACATGTACCGACGGGTACCCTAGTAGTCATCATATCAGAAGTAGGTAGGTACCTAGTAGGTACCTAGTGGTAAGATTTCAATAAATGTGTCTGTAGCGATCCTGTCTATGATAAGCTTTGTGAGCTTTGAGCAAATGGGTGCCTTACAATAGTGCTTTTAAAGCAACAATAAGATAATTGATTATATGCACTTACTTATATAGATTAATGTTTTGCAAGTTTTCAGTTTGTGTCGCTTCATTGTTTTGCTGTCTGTATTAGCATTTTAAAAGTCTTAAAAAATGAGGCTAGTCGTGGGGTAGTGGCACAAGCGTGTGACTGTAAACGCGACAAATTGTGGGTTCAATTTCCACTCAAGGAAATTAAATATTTACTATTTCCTATTTCCATATTTCTCGCTCTGGTACGGAGGCAAAGCGCGGTGTTCAATTCTGCCACTCAACACGCAACGCCTCCAAAATTTGGCGGAAAGTGGAAAACGGAGTGTCTAAACACATAATTCCTGCAGCCTACCCTGCTATCTGCGAGATACAGCGTGAAGCTGAAAAAAAATGAATTATATATTATATTCAAAATTTACTTAACCTCATGCATCTTTATACATCAGGGGTTAAAAAACTTTTCATGGTTGCGTTCAAAGCTCGTTTTCGTAGGAGGTTTGCTGATGACGTCGATAAGGCAGGGCGTGTGAAGTCATCACATAGACGCGAGAGCTGCGTTATTGCAGCCTCTTGAGCTCCTTTTGTGTGTGTGATCGCTTGGATTTAACGTTTACGCGATTTTTTTTAATGTTGCCTTTACAATATATGTCAAATAATTGTTTTAAAACTTTTGAGTATATAAATTTATATATAATTGGCCAAGACATTCAAAAAAAATAATCAGAGTATACTAGACTTAATAATTTATGTATATAAAAATATCATTTACGATATTATGTCAATATTCTTTTTTTTTCTATATGTAATATATCATTAAGGGTTGTTTTCAATAAGCATACCCGTGTTCAAAGTTTTGTACAGCCCCCGATGACGCCGATAAGGCAGAGTCGCGTGAAGTCATCACCTCTAGAGAGGTCCGTTAACGTAGTCACTCCACTCTCCACTTCCTTTTGTTCGCGAGGATCGTTCGGATTAAGCATTTAAGCGATTTTTTTTCAATGGGCGGATTAAGTGATCTCTATTGGTTGCTCCCGTATTGTATTATTAAGATACAAGGCAATATGATTCTTATTTGTATATGGACATAGGATGTAAGCTCATTTTGGTACAAAACAGATCTATTGCGAAGGATTTTCATTTACTTTTGTTCTCTTCTTATTTATTTCGTCGATTTTACAAAAAAACTTAAGCATCACGTTTAATATAGTTTAAATACATATATAAGCTTAAAATGATTCCTGTTAACTATAAAATATAAATGCCTAAAATAAGTACTAAGATATGAACCTATATACACCATATAAGATAATCAAATAACATAGCTGCTGGAAACCATTCATCTATATCTATATCTATCTATGTTTTGAATAGATAGGCAGTACACGTACATAATATGTTGTGTCTATCTATATGTAACAAGTAATTAGGCGACGCACGAGGCACGAGGCACGAGGCGGGAAGCGGAAGCTCGCCGGAGATGAAGGCGCGATACAATATCCGGTTAGACGCCATTTCCGCCAAACGTAGTGTGTGGACGCCTTTATGTGGGCTTTTATTTCGTACTTTCAGTATATTAGTGAACGTTTTGCAAGAAAACCACTTAATGATTGAAATTACTGTTTTTTTTTGGTTTACTCATATTTCTTAACCTTAAATAAAAAATATGTTTATTTACTACTACGGTAAGGTTGAGTTTTGTTACTTAACACGCAACATTTGGAACCTAGGCAAAATATAGAGGAGATACGTAAATCTTACAACAAAAGACGCCTAATACTATTTGCAACTGAGGCCAGTCGTTTCGCAGGGGCACAAGTGTGCGACTATAAACGCTACTGGATGTGGATTCGATTCCTATTTGAAGAAATGAAATTTTTAATAAAATATATACCTATATATTTTTATTTCTTTCTTTGTAATAGAGGCAAAGCGGCGCGGTAGAAACCACCACTCAACACGCAATGCTCAAAAGGCATTCAACGGAAATCAGGAAACGGAGTGTCTTAACACTACGTTCCCTCTTCCTACCCTGCTGTATACGAGATACAGCGTGAAGCTGATTTCGATTTACTATTTACAAGTAAAATACACTAAATTAAACATACTGTATATCTGTTACACAAAAACCACAGAAGGGAGATGGTCTAATAAAGCTTTAATTGCGCAGTACAGACCGCGAACATCCATTACGTATGTGAGTGGCCCAGGGTGGTACCCTAATGCCGGGGCAGATAAACTAGTACCTTCTGTAATGTATGTTAACACTATCGTCCCGGTAATAGTCATTGTGCGATATATTGTACGACATCTGCGTTTGTCTTTTGCATATGATACTTCTTTTGAACGCTTTGTTTGTAAGTTAATATCATCAATATGACTAAATAAAATGTGATTGAGGTAGCTATTGTAGTTGAATGGACATACTTATTATTGATGTATATGTAATTAGAACTATTTTTTTTAAATACGTAAGAAAAGAATATACTCTGGTATATACTAAGTAGATCTCTATAATTTAACAAGTATTTTTAAAAGTCTATGACAACTTTATTAGTATAATTAATTAATATTGAATGTCAATGGAAAATAAATGAAGATAATATTTAGATTTAGAAAATTGGGCTGAATTGGATAAAAAATATATAATATTTAGACATCAATCAATCTTTTTAATGAAAGATGAATTTTACACACTCCACTTTTCAGCTTAAAGTAGCAAAGTTAAGCGCTATATTATCTCGTACTATGCACAAAAGTCAAGTTTTTTTTCAGCTTCACAATTTATCCCACTTTTCGCCGTATCCTGTGAAAGAAAATAAAAATCCTCGAGTGACAATCAAACCCACAACCTACCGCGTTTACAGTCACACGCTTATGCCCTTGCAACACTCTATCTGGCCTTAATGATATCATAACAATATTTTAAGTTTTACTATTATACTACTAAATTTTGTATTAACAAATTAAAAAAAGTACCACAATTGGTTTTACAATAATTTGGCATTTGTAACATGAATTTGAATTAAATTAATAATGTTTTCTGATTTCTCCCCCGACACACAACACCCGTGGGTCAGGAAGTGTAAATTAGCGCGTTTGATGCGCCCGCGGCGCGGCGCGTGCGCCTTGTCTATCTCCATCCGATACAACGTTGGTTAACCTACAATGAAAGAATAATATTAATGTCAGTTTGTGTTTAGCGTATACGTGCCTCAGTATATAAAAGGATTAATACTTATTTAGGAAACGTATCAAAATTTTAACATAGCGGGACTCGAACCCGCGCTTCCTGGCTTCTGACGCGAGTCCCGCTACGTTCAATTTTTTAAATGTTTCTTAAATAAATATTTTTAAAAAATGTTAAAAATATGCAAGGATTTTTAGTTCAAATTTAATTTGTGCGACTAGACATATCAATCAAACTCACTTCTCCACTATCTGCCCGAATTCAATATATGACGTATTGTCTAGTCTTTTGTCTGTACACACTAAATGTTGGTGAGAAGAAATGCAAAATAACGAACCTATTATCAAGACACTCCCTTCTCCACTACCTGCTACCTACATATTAAAGATATTGTGTATTGAGTTGCGGAACTCAACGCCGCACTTCGTATTACCAGATCGGAGAACATTGACCTAAGTAAAAAAACCCACAAGCAATGCGTTCACAGGTGGACACGTTTCCACTGCACCACAATGGCTAAACTAGATAATTGACCTTTTAAACTATATTTAAAAATTCATTTTTTATTTTTTTTAAACTATATTTATAGATACCCTAGATACTTCTATGACTAAAAAGCTAAATCTATATAACTGTACAACAATTTACATCTAATTACTATTATAGAAAACAGTATTGTACCTCGGTTACAATTAAACCAGATTAATAGTCTATTAATTAGAAACAAACACGGCCGCGACTCACTTTCTAGCCGGTTTGTTGTTTCGTCCCCACATCTCCTTTATCTATGTTTTATTACTGGCTTACTTATTAGATATGTAAGATACTTCGCGGTAATACGTAATAAATAATTAATATATGTAGATAATGTTATTCCATACGTTTTCATTTTTTTTTTTGGTTTGTTTTATAAATCAATTTGTATGGTTTAAGCGGGTTTGAGTTTTACAAAGATTTTAACCTAATACCTAATATGTTTTATATTATTTCTAGGATTTAGATATGAGAATTATCACTTAAGAATAGCTACTAAAATAACATACTTAATACCTATTATCCCAATCAATAACAAAAAAATCGCAATAGAAGAAATTGCTTTTCTTCAGCATTTTTGTTAACTAGCTAGTTAGTATCCTCCAATTTATTTACTGCTCTGTGACAATAATGAAAATTATATATATTAATTAATTTAACAACAGTAAAACGTAAAAACAACAGTGTTTTAATCAAAAACTAGTACGTATAAGTAGGTATACAGATCAGTCTATAGATATTCCACCCCTTCAATAAAACTGATTTACTGCCGCGATTCCATCTCTGGTTACATTACCACCCTTGATAGCTCCCGTGGCAACAAAAAGCCACTAATATTTAATTGACTACAATATAAATTATAAGTTACTCCTATCGTCAACTTTTTTTTTACCTTTAGCGTGAAATGAAGATGTAAACGTAATTTTATTAGTTTCAGAATAATTTCTAATTTTATGTTGAATTAAGATGCAGTAAATTTACATATTGTTGATTAATTTAAATTGAATTTCAATGATAAATAAATTCCCACCGTCGACGGTGAATAGTTCATTCACTTGTGTTTTGTGGACATTCCGTACTTTCTCAATGTATGTGTGTGTAGTTGATACTTGATAGTACCATTAGGTACACCTAGGTACATGCTAATGCAAATTACTACTTAAATTATTTCAATTTCAGATGTTTTTTTCGCTTTACACTGTATCCCGCACATCGCAGGGTAGGCAGAGGGAACCCGAGAACTTAATGTTTGGACACTCGGTGCCACTAAGGCACTTTCCTTCACCACTTTTCGCCGAGTTCTAAAGGAATTTCGTGTTAAATGGTTCCGTTTCGTGTTTAATAGATTCCCAAGTTACGAAAGCAAGGAAAAAAATATTAAATTTCATTCCCTTGAGTTCCCACTCACAATCTATCGCGTTGACAGTCGCACACAGTATCCCGCAGACAACAGAGTAGGCAAAGGGAACCTAGTATTATAATCCGTTCCCCACTTTTTGCCAAATTCTGGTGGCATTTCCTGTTAAGCAGCAGAACTCAACGCCGTGCTTCGCTTCTTTTAGATATTTAAAATCTTCAATTTTTTGTTTGCATTAAAATATGATATATTTCCGTAGAAGGAAAAGAAATGTATTGTACAGCTACAGACTGCGCTTCTCTTTAGTAGCTACGACGCTGAATATATATTTTTAATGATAACTCTAACATGTCAATAATGCCTATACTATATTGTTAACACAATATAATCACTAAATTGATATAAAAAACCATTAAAAAAAATAACATCGAGATGATAAGTATTTTGCATATGAAATTTAAGATCTTAATACATTTCATCACAATCAACTATCAAATCCATCAACTTAATCAAAGCGAACTGTATATATTTTTTCGAATAGCTCAGACGCGAGTTAATCATCCAAACACAATTACATCTGTTATTTAAACTAAACTATTGGGCTCTATGACACCCCCAATGTTCCAGGCTCATTTAACCCCCTTGATCGTAAAACGGAACAATAACGCACTGGTCCAGGGGTGGCCGAGAATCTGATTGCAGCCGTTTAACAGCCCCACTTGGGGTGTAGGGATTTTATATCGATTTTCCTTTTTTACTTACTTATTCATAAGTACTTTAAGTGCACGATTACTTTAATAATATAATATTTGGATGAATTGTCGTATAAATAAAATGATAATCATATAGTTATAGTAATCATATATGGATCTACAAAAGATTTTGTAAATATTATCTAAGCCAGGAATGACGAAGTAACAATAAATGATCTTAAACCAGTAAATAAGGAATTTTAATGAGGTCCATCTTAGCATTTCATTACAGCAAGTACTTACACCTACCACAATATATCGGTAAGTATTAATTAGAATAAATTCAGACAAAATTATTCACAAATTTAACAATTAATAGGACTTTTTGTGACTGTTACTAATTAAAGCTAATTTATGTTGGCGTAACTCGAATAACGTTGTCGTCCATCAATCCCCTTAATTTATTGTCACATTAAAAAGAATAATTAAAATAACGGGTAACGGATAGCGAAGAGTTTGTCTTGTGGAATAAAGCTGATCCCTTAATCACTGCGCTAGACAGCCAAAATTCCATAAATCAATCAAAGTTTCCAACAAAGATCATAATTCCCACGCAACGACTCCCCTGGAAAACTTAAATTACTCTTTTTCCGCATTACGAGTGCGAAAAATCTTCTTGACGGGCTGAGAAATTGATGGCGTTGGAAAAAAAAACTGGTGAGCCGAAATCCGGGGAACTTTTTACGTCAGCCGAGTTTCACTTAAACGAGTTTCTACATCCATTTGGAAGTTGCTCGTATACGACAGGCTGACAAATTTTAATGAACCTAAGCGCCCGCTAATGTCTGCGACTCGCGTAATGGGAAAACTTCGAAGCCCCCGCGCCGTCCCACTTGCTGTTAGTTGAAAATTTTTCGTTCGTCGCGTTCGTATTCTATTCTATAGAATAACGTTTCATATTGTATATATATATTTTTTCAGCTTCACGCTAAATCCCGCATGAGCTATCCTGCGGTAGGCAGTGTTAAGACCTTCGTCCCCGACTTTCCGCCGTATTCTGGAAGAATTGCGAGTTGAGTGGAGGAACTTAACGCCGCGTTTTGCGTCAACACCAGAGCGAAGAAATGAAAATATTTAAAAGTCAAAAAAATCAGCTTCACGCTGTACCTATCCCGCACACAGCAGGGTAGGCAGAGGGAACCTACTGTTAGGACACTCCGTTCTCCACTTTCTGCCGAATTCTGGAAGCATTGCATGTTGAGTTGCAGAACTCAACGCCGCGCTTAGCCTCGCCACCAGAGTGAAGAAATGGAAATATAAATTTAAGTAAATATTTCATCTCCTCGAGTGGGGATCGAACCCACAATCAGTCGGTTTTACAGTCACGCTTCGTGCCGCTGCGCCACGACTGGCCTCAAAATGAAAATATTTAATATTTCATTTAACTATCACATCGAACCCACAACCTGTCACAGCTACAGTCACACGCTTGTGCCCGGCGCCACGACTGGCCCATATACAATCGTATATTTTAAAGTTTACAAATTATATTTTTTTTGAAGTCGCTAATAAAATTCTCACTAACCAGTACATTCAATGTTCCCTTCAAAAAATATAATGCGCAATCATTTCGACGTGTGCCATACTAACTCTTTCACAAAATGAACTCCAGTATCCATTACATTATAAATTTCGACGTGCTCCTTTCTATGACCGGCGAAAAAAATTTGGGGACCACACGATTGTGATTTAAACGTCCATCCCCCGTTTAGAGGCGTCGGCGTCATCCATCATACGCTTTACATATGTTTGAATAAAGCTCGTGGGAAAAGGATTTCCTCTCAGGAGTCAGGGCGAGCGTTCTGGAGCTGAGTAGGGTGAGCACGTTTTGTGCGTGACCTTTGGATGAAGGGACCGTGATTAGCCACTTTTGTTTTGCTGTTCCAACCTAAATAATCTTTTGATGTCCAGAAAATCTCTATGTCCCAACATTGTATATAATTATTTATATAATCTTTGATATGTTAATATATATTAATATATAAAATAAGTAGTAACAACAACTTTTACAATAATCAATCATTGTTTCAAAAAAATTTACAATAAGCAATTTAAGTAGGCCTCAGGACAGTCTTGGAGCAGGACCACAAAGTGTGACTGTAAACTCGTCAGGTTGTGGATTCCATTCGCTCTCGAAATGAAATATTTAATATTTAATTTTTTTCGCTTTAGTGTCGAGGCAAAACGCAGCGTTGAGTTCCGTCACTCAGTGCTCTAAGCCTAAGGAACATCACCAAAAAAAACAATAATTCATTGCGTGACAGCAAAAAATTAGTTACCTAATTACAAAATTTAGTTAGATACATACAAAACAACTTCAACATATTTTAAAATATATTTTCAAAGTCCTGAATCCGATCACGAGCATGGCCCTCTCACTACAAATAGCGGATTAGGGCAGTTTAGCAAACAAGGCGTCACTGGCGTGTGCCGCCCTAGCCCTACAGCTAATGCCATATTAATGTCTATTAGAAGCCAAGTATTGTTCTGGACCAGAGTCGACGATTTATTCAGATTTATTACACTAATGCGACGTGCTAAGTCAACGGCTTTCGCACGAGTGATGGCAATACAAGTCAAGTAGGGCTTATTATGAAAGAAAAACATAACAACACTATAACTTTTATTGAAGATATTTTTATAAATTTAGGAAAATAAAATTTAAATTCAAACATTCTTAAATTGTCATCGTTCTAACTCAACATGAGTGTTTGAAATGTAAATACTGAGAAGGTAAGTGTTGGTTCTCATGCTATTTATAAGAAACATTTAAATATTCATATTCATAGTAAATACCTACAAGAGTTTTACTGATCTAACTAAACAAAACTCAATGTTGAGTACTGCCAGACGCACAGTCTCTAAATGCACGAAAAGTTAGTAACAGTTGATATTAGATACTAAGTGCTTGACTGAGACTTCTGAAGATGGGTTCAATAAACAAAAGAAAATATTTTTAAGTAAAATTCGGATATTTAAGTTACTATAATCAAAAGTAGCACAGAAATATAAAAATATAATAAATATTTATCAATCAAATAAACATTTTCTACCACAAAATTCTTAAGTTTCCATTAGTGGTGAGCCTTATTAATTATGTTTGATCTGAAATGCTTTATAAAATTTCAGTACACTCATATTATAAACCAGGGCTTAACGACATCTAATAACACACGTGCCGAAATCTCTCTCCCCATCACAACTCATTTCTTATCTTCATTTTATTACATTACTGTATCAGCTAACTTGAACGTTTTTTATTTGTTACAAAAATCCAATATAATAAAAATAAATAGAATATTATTTTTAATAACTCGTTCTCATATCATCCAACATCCTTTGACATAATGATATTTTTTACTTTTTCTATGGCCCATCAGTGGCGCAGAGGCACAAAGTGTGACTCTAAAATCGACTGGTTGTGGGTTCGATCCCCACTCGAGGAAGTGAAGTATTTATTTAAATTTATATTTTCATTTCTTCGCTCTGGTGTCGAGACAAAGCGCGGCGCTGAGTTCCGCCACTCAACATGCCTGTCTGTAGAACTCAGTGGAAAGTGGGAAACAATGTGTCTTAACACTAGGTTCCCTCTGCCTACCTTGCTGTGTGCGGGATACAGCGTGAAGCTGATTTAATTTTTTACTTTAATCCTATGGTTTGGCGGTGAATCCCGCACGTAAGAAGGGTACGCACAAGGATCCTTGTGTAAAGAGACTCCGTTTCCCACCTTCATCCAGGAAAGACAAAATTTAAGCGTGTGTGTTTTAAATTCCTATAAATGTTACAGATACGATAAATGTGGAAAAGAGAGAAATTAGACTTTAGACTTCATTCTCCACTGCCAAATACAATTAACATCATGAGAGGACATACTCGTATACTACATACAATTTAAACACATAAATTTCCAAGCACCTTCATCCCTAAAACGAACTTCCTGACAATAAAACAATTCCTCTATTCAGCCTACCTCGAGATCTAAATTCCAAACATCCAGCTAACTAACGCGAAGGGATTCCACAACAATCCTATTACCAGCGTTTCACTTTACACTTCCTGCGTATTCGTGTGCAATCTGTAGTGCAAATCCGTTAATCTTATTTGGCGGGTAGACGTCGCACGTGGCGCCACGTGGCGGCAAATCGAACTAATCTCGGCGCCGTACGCGCCAGCGGCGGGCGGAGCGCGTGCGCCGCACCGATAACGCCAAGATGCCATTCATCCCCGTTCTTTTGTCAGGAACAATCATATTTATTTATGATATTTGCTAGCAAGTAACCTGCTACCCTATGCAGTGACGCCCCCGGCTTAGGTGAACCTATTGTTGAGCGTTATTGATATCAAAACGTTGAATTAAGTCTGTGTTACCCATATATCGATGTTACGGTACTATAAGAATTTACGATTTTTTTTATTATTTTAAAATTTACGGTATATTCCGCAAATAGTAGGTCTGGCTGACGATACCTTTCTCAGATTTAAAGACATTGCATATTGAGAAGCGGAATTCAACGCCGCGTTTTGCCAAAAATATACTTCATATAATGTGACTAAAATTATTCAAGATTGAAAACATTACAGAAGTTACAAATACTCATTGAAATTCAATCAATGCACACAAATACAAAAATATATTAACTTATTAAAAAATTTTAGTAAGAACACAAAATAAATAAATCAGTTTCACGCAAGAATATGGAAATATAAATTTAAATAAATATTTCATTACCACCAGTGGGAATTGAACTTTCAACCAGTCGAGTTAACAGTCATACTTTGTGCCCCTGCGCCACGACTGGCCTCATTGTAGGTTGTAGTAGTATATTTTTTTTATAATAACTCATATGTAAAATATTTTCATACTAAGCGCAGTAATTGATGAAGATTGAAGACTAAACTCATGCAATGTACCGTGACAATATCAATTGGCGTGTATAAGTACTAATGTAGTATTTTTGAAGACCCTATATGGCAGAGAAAGCAAAAAGAGCCTAGTGTTTAGACAAGAATCATAAGAGGAGGGCGCCACACTATTCTGGGGTGGCCACGGAAGCGGAAGGAAATCATGCCTTACGTTCCGGCGACACTGTGGACTCACAGACGAATCCGACCCTATCTACGTAAACCCAGCGGAATCCCTCTCCACCTGTATAAGACGCCGCAGGGTCGCTCGCGCATACTATTACGACGCCTAGAGTTTCTCCTAGGGCACCCGCAACCTTAATGACTAGTAGGAGGATTATCGAGACCAGTAGGTCCTCTAAGATAGGGGAAGTTGGAGATGCGCACAGCGTCTTCTCCTACTCCCTGGCCTACGACGTTGTATCGGGTCTATATAAGCGTTGGACTCACGCACCCGCTCCACGTTCTCCTTCAATGTGATTATTGATTCGAAAAAAGAAACCATAGTCCACCATAGCCCCCACCACACTGAGCAGTGAGAGGTCCCTAGTTCATACAGTCATCACCCTCTTCCCTATTCCTACGTCCATGCATGTAAATTGTAGAGCAGTTTCAATTTTCTTTCAACTTAAGAATCTTAAAAATATGACCGTACCGTCAAAATTACAAAAATATTTGATTTGACTTTATTTCTTAGTTTATGGACAAAAATATTAATGTAAATATATTTATAAATATTTATGTGGCAACTGGCAATGTCGTGACGTATACAGTACAGATTGCATTTCAGTTCTGTCACTGTCATTTTAAAACGTCATTTTATTTATGCATTACGCATTGTTTTGCAACACATATTTTGTTATTTATAATCAATAATATTATCTTACCTTATCACAATGGGTGAGGAAGATGAATACGCATGTGTTAATAAAGCGCAACTAAAAATCAAAGATAATTCTGGTATAAAAAAGAAAAAGAAGAAGAAGAAGGCTAACAAGGAAACAGAGAAAGTTATTGAAAATGAAGTAAAACAACAGTTAATGCAACCACCAAATCCGAATGCTAAGACGAAAGCCGAATTAGCATTCCAGAAAATGCAAGAAAAGATGGTAAGCTTGGTTTTGTTCAGTTCATTTATTTCAGTTTAGGGCTTTCGAACGTACCAGTGAGACATGATTATGTCTTAGTATTTGTTATTTTTCTATTGTGAAGTTTATTTTATTATAAAATGGGCTAACATTATTCAATGCTATTTACATTTAACAAAATTAAACATTATATAAATATTGATTCTATATTCTAGATTTTGAAATAATTTAGTTCTAGTATATGAAATAGACAAATTATGTAAAATCAATGAGATGGTATATCTGGTTAGTATGGTTACTAAATGTAGAATATATAAAATAGATGTGGAAAGGCATATTGTTGCTGGTAGTTGCTGGAAATAAAGATAAGAATAGTAGAAGGATCTTGAGGTCAATTGACCTTAGAGTACAAAATATTGAGGATATTTAAGCAAGATCACATGAAAAGCAGAAGAGGGCTTGGAAGATGTTGATGACAAGGCAAGAGAGATGTACAGTTAATGTATTGTTTGGTGTACTCCTTTTCTCTCCCACTACCCCTCTGGGATAATGGTTAAACTAAAAAAAGATTTATACATAACATTATTAGTTAATAGTTAAATAAAAATGTATTAATAATACTTTATTTATATTTTATATTTTACAGCAAAAACAAAGAATTCTTCAAAAGGCTGAAATGACTCACAAGCAAAGAGTAGAAAAATTCAATCAACATCTAGACAGTTTGACAGAACACTTTGATATACCAAAAGTATCATGGACTAAATAAATTTTGTACAATTGTATTACAATTATTATTTTACTAAGAATAATGGTACAAAAAAAAGAAAACAAATTAAATTTCTTGGTTGTATATTCAAAATAATAATACATCATTGTAATATAAAAACATAACTAAACTATGGACGGACTTGTTGAAATGGAATGTTAAAATAAATATAAATTAAAAATATAGATATATATATTTTTATTTAACCTAATTATACAAAATTAATTTAAAATTAATAAACTGAAGCATTCATAAACATTGTTTATATATTTGAGATTCTTAATCAACGCACATTACTTATTATGTATATGAACAAATTATTAATATAATTGCTTGAATGTTTTTCTTATACTAAATTATTACTATAATAAGTACTTTATTTATTAGTACAATTCTGTACCTGTTTATTTACTGCAAAGCTTATATATAGTTATAATACTAAAAATGCTTTAATCAAGTTTACTTGTAAATAATACAAGTCAAATTTAAAAGTAAAATATAAAAAATGTTTGTTTATATGTTTGTGATGTCAATTGTTAATCTATATACTAAGTAACATAAATGTCACTATATAATATCATTTGGACGGATTTGGGTAGTTTTGTGGAGCAGTGCTTGCCCAAGAAAAGTGCCCCAGAATGTTTAGTAACAAAAAATTTAGATTGAAAATTTTAAAAAACAGCAGACAGATTTTTACTAAATTGCATTTTCTTATTACAAAATTTGTTCACATTGACACTATTTTAATGCTATGCTACAAAATAAATCATTTCATAGATTATTTAATAGGATTGTCATCATATCCAATTGACCACAAAACTGGACTGGCCAGGCATACCTAAAAATATATCTAGATATGCCCATAATTATAATAATTGGACCAAACTGAACACTAGAACTGGTGTGAATATTTCTAAAGCACTTGCACTGTTACTTCTCCAAAAGGAATAACTAAATGAGAATACTTTAATATAATTTTCTTTAGTGGACCAAGGGTCACTGCCGTCATCAAAATGCATAGGGCATTGATCCCTTTCTCGTTCATATTCTTCCATTTCTACAGCAACTGCCGCACCTTCAGTGTAATTCCATGAAGTTACATCTTGTTTTAAATCACAATATGGACCTAGTGCTTGAGACATTAGTACTCTAAAAAGGAAAGGTATTTTTTTGTTATTGTATAATGTAAATAATATTTATAATTATAAAATTATTGAACAATTTGAATGATAGAATTTTAAGAACATATAAAAAACATGAAAAGATTTAAGTGGCAGGAATCAACCTCTGGACTCTTGGACAGAATTCAAACCAAACCTTAACCTTTAAGCCATACTAATTGTATTATAGATAAATACTTATAATATAAACATAACCTCATTACAATATAAAGGTACAAACATAATATTCTGCTTGTAACAAATTATTTTAAAATATTAATCTCTCTATGGGTTGATGTGTATTTTTCACCCAAAGTAAGAAAGAATACTATTTACCAAATACTTTAACAACAAAAATATTTTAAAAACATACTACTTATTATACCAATACAATGAAAATAAAAAAAATGGGTACCTGTTCAAATCAGCTCTTTGATATACCCAACATCTGTACTTTGAGAAAGGATCCAATTCGTCATATGTAATTAAATATGATTTGAGATTCTCTTTCCAATATCCAATACATTTCATTTTATAATCAGGATCACTGTAGATATCTACGGGCCGTCCCAAATAGTCCACTGTTAGACAATAGTTTTCTTTAATTTGTATAGTTTTTTGATCCACATCACACACAGAGAAGTCACTTATATTCAATTTGCAATACAAATTTGGTCTTGGACTTAATGTAACTCCTCCTAATATTCTTGTTTCAAATTTGACATCTCCTTTTTGTGTGAAATTAAATTTGCCAGCAACAGGACATCGAATAGGGGAAGGATCCTTTTTCAAAAATATATCGTAACGCCATTGTTGCTTATTTTTAAATTGCACCCAAGAGCATACTGTGTGGAAATTACTTTGAATCATTGCCAATCCTTTACGATATCTGAAAAATAAATTTTTGGAGCTTCTATTTTCTACTAAAAACATTATATGATATATTTAAACATTTTTAAAGTGTTACTCCACACTTAGGAAAGAAAAATACTTATTTAGAAAACATGTAAAAATTTGAATGCAGCGGGACTCGAACCCGCGCCTCCTGGAAACCGACATAAATAAGTTGTAACAAACGTATAAAAATTTCGATGTAACTTGGCGAGAACGTATGGCTTAGTGGTCAGAGCGCCTGGTCGGTTTCCAGGAGGCGCGGGTTCCAGTCCCACTGCGTTCAAATTTTTATATGTTTTCTAAATAATAAGTATATGTTATATTCAATATTTTCTCCATTATGAGAATTGTGAGAATTTATATTATACACTTAGGGTAACTATGTCATAAATCTAATAGCAATGAATATTTCAGTTGTATATCAATACGTAAAATAAGAACTGACCTTATAACATTATGATGTTGCGGAACGAAGTCAAAGCAAACATAATCTTTCTGACATCCGTCGACTGTGAGACGCGCCATCATAACACGACTATCACGTTGTTCTCTAAAAATATATTCCATTGTAAAAACTTTCTCCTAAAATGTTTCTATTAAGAAATATAGTCATGTGACATTACTCTATTTTTTTTACCTGTACTTAAAAAATACATATTACATACAATTACAACACAACCAATGTCATTTATATACACTATCATTCTGTATATTATTAAAAATGTTTTGAAGTGTGACTTGTGTAATTTACAGGAAATTGAGACAAGTTAAGCTTAAAAGAAAGTTACATTTGATTATAATAGGTACTTTTATTATATAAGTAATGATACATGATACACACTTATCTACATAATTATACTACTAAAAAATTATAATGTTATATATAATATAATGTTATAATTTTTTTCAATTTCATACTGTAACCCGCATATAGCAGGGTAGGTAGAGGAAAGCTAGTGTTAAGACACTTTGTTCTCCACTTATCGGCGAATTAGAGGCATTGCTTAATATATGACATTTTATGAGAAAAATAAAAAAAAGGATAAAAAAAATCACCATAAGTAAATTTCTGTCATTTACCTGCAAACATAAATAGTTCTTCTAAATCTACCCTCATCTGGATAATATGTTTCAATTATATGAGTTTCGTTAATAAAAACATCTGCATCAATATTGGCTGTGTTAATCCAATCTCCAGAGAAATTTTGTGGCAAACGGCAACCAGGTTCCACAATTTCTGACTTAAAATTATTAATAAGTAACATTTAATAATCAATTCCAGTTGTGAAATATAATGTAAAATAATCTACGCAATGTGCGTTACTTACTATTATGTTTTTCAAAATTTATACTCAAGAAACTTAAATATAACAGTAAATGTAAAATGTAATGCAATTTTTCTATTCAAGAATTAGCTGTGATAGCTAATTTGACAAAGATCTGGCTCCAATAAAATAATATTATATATGTACAGGATGGAAGTGTCAGCGCCACTTTAAAAGAAACCACAGTTTTAACTACTCTATAAAAGCCTAATATAATTTAAAAAAAAATCTCAAAAATGAAAAAGTGATTTTTTCAAACAAAATAAATAATAAACGAAGCACGCACACAAACCTATCAAGGGGAAACCGCCGCATACGCCTCATTCCGAAATCGAGTCATAGGTATTGGCAAAGTTTAAAGTTGATTAACCTTTAGAAGTATTTTTGTAATAATATGTGTTTACGTTATTGGTATCTATGTGTAACTGCGTCACACGAATTACAGGTATGGATAAACATCGTGAAATGAAAACAAAATCCTACGTCTAAACTGTTGAGGTATCTTGATTAATTTCTTTAGGTATGGGTTTAAAATATTTTACCCTATATGCTACTCCCGTAAAAGGAGCGCTGACACTTCCACCCTGTATATAGACTGGCTCTATAATGTGAATCAAGCCTAATATTCCAAAATTTTCTCTTCTATAATAATAATAAAAACAAAATACATACTTTCAATTTGTATACACAAACAAAATAAAACTTACTTTGACAGGATTAATTCTATATCTCTCTGGTGATTTTTCAACTGTTTTCAAAGTATGACACTCAGGAGTTATGGAGGCACCAATATAGAGGTCGTCATCCCTATTCTTCAAGAAACAACGGTATTTTTCATCTTTACGAGACTCCTTTGTGTTTGCCACAGCAAAGAAATGATTTTTATCTACAAACCAATGTCCTGAAAAAAAGATGTTTTTTTGTATGTTTTAGTGCTTACATCAGAGACTAAAAGAAAATATATTCATGTCACTGAAGGAAAATTAATCCTACAACCATAGCACTTACAGTTGTACACTATTTATTATAATAAGATGAATATCAGATTTAAATGTGCATATATTGCATACTACACAATGTACACTTCATTAACGGTTTACAGGAAAATAAAATAAGTAGTAAATCTGTGACGTTCAGGACATAGTGGCTAGGCTAGGTTCCCTTTGGGTAACCTGCTATATGCTAGATATTGTGAATGTATATATGAAGATATTTTTTTTTTACTTTTCCTATTGTCATAAAATTCTGTTATGTATAGATCTTATAAGAAATATTTGCTTGAAGAAAATGTCTTAAAAGTTACTCTTGCAATGAATTTATCTATAAAAACAGAAAAACTTAATTTTCTATATTGAAAAATAAAACATCATACCTAAACAACTGTATTCAACAACTCCATCAAACGTGCCAGACATTCCAGAACATTTTCTATATGTTATATTAAACTTTTGGTTTGTTATGAGAAATTGTGTGCCAGCTGTTTGACATGATCTTATTTGAGCATCAGGATGATTACATTCTCCTGTGAATCTAAAACGATTTTGATATGCAAACTGCCACACACCTTCAAGGGATGATCTACAGTTTACCTGTTAAGAAACAAAAATAAGTTTAGTTAATTAAAAAAAAACCATTAGAAATAAATAAACATTAAAGTATTAATAAAATTAATGTAAAATATGACACTTAAGGTATAATAAAAAAGTAAGTTCACATTGTTGTTGATAAGAGCAACTTAATGTTGTGCTTTGTATATCACGGCAGGCAAATGAATAAAGTAGTCTAGATATAATCATTTTCCTGAATGGGTATCAGAACCCACATTAACCATATTTACAATCAGACACTGTCCTACTGCACAGCATCAATAATAATATAATAAACAAGTGCAATATTAAATATAAAAAAATATGTTGACACTTACAGGAACAGAATTTTCAGAAAACAATGTAATCAAATATTGGTCATTTTTAAGGCCTCTGCACACTGTCTGCACTGTTGGTTCTTCTCCTGGTTTGAGATTTATGCATGGGGTTTCAATTTTCTCTAACACATTTACAGTTCTCACAATTAATTTAACACAATAATAGCAATCTGCATGCTTGAAAACCATTGTGTAATTAACATGGTAGTCTGCCTTGATATCCACACAAACACCTCTAAAATAAAAAAATACATAAATTACTGAAATAAATTATATTCAGTTATTAAAAGTTAAATTCAATATAAGCAGAAAACTTACCTGTCTGTCATTTCACTGGCATTTATGTCGGTTATTGTTTGTTTTCCTTTTTCGAAAGAAAACCAAGTGTTTCTTAAAACTATTGGAATTGAGCATTCTGCTGATACTAACGATACTGTAAAATAAAGTAATATATCATCATATTGGGGTATGGGCGTATCCAGTTTGATATTTAAAATGGTTTTATGTTAATGTAATCACCTGAACATATTGATATTGTTATTGCCGTAGATAAAATGATAAATGAAATATTAGCCATCTTTATTTCATAACTTAAATAAAGAAATAAAATATGAGATTCTTAAAATTTATAAAGCATCACTCGCTACACACATCACAATAAGCTTTAAGCCTTTAACCGACAATTTTGACAGTAGGTCACAAATATTGTTAGTGGAAATTGAATGTACTAGACTAGACATAGGGATGATGAAAATAATCAACCAATTAAAGAATAGTAAGAAATTAAATACGTTGTCTAATAAGAATTACTTTTAATAATTAGAATTATAATTATTAGAATAATAATTTCCTGGTATCCCGCTTCTGGTACTGTATATGCAATGAGATTTATTATTTTATTGAATAAAAATCAAGATGGACAAAATAAATATAATAAATATATTTTTGTTTTACAGTAATTTAATATTATTTATTCCTATATTCAATACTTAATTCCGATAGCTAATGTTTTATTAAATTTAATATATTATTTGATTTTTTTTTATATTGTTGGCTTTTAGTGAAAAGTGAACATCATAATTATGACGTTGAACTTTAAAATAATATTATTAAAGTGTGGCAACTCAGAGAATTGTGTATTGATCGGTTGAACCAATCGTTTTCACCCAAAATATTTTACTGCAGTCCCTTGTGTCGCTACTCGTTGCATCAATGGGTGGTAAGAAATTTAAAGCAATCCATTGATTGTACGCTCTACGCTGACATCACGTCAATCAACGTGAATCATTATTGTCAAAACATCGAATTATAAATAAATTTCACGATTATTATTTAAAATGTCTTCAATGGTAAGTTTAAAAAAAATTACGTCTTACTTCATTGCTATCTCTAAAATTTAATTGTATTATAATTAAGAACATTTCCATAAAACTACAACATCATTGCCAAAATATACATAATTTAATTAGTTTCTTTTTTAATTAGTGCTCTTCGTTTTTTAAAAACGTATTTTAATATAGTTTGTACTTTAAAGTTACATCACCCGTCTGTTCTGTGATTTCATTTAAATATGAATAATTTAAAAAAATATATTTTTTTAAATATGCCCAATTTGTAGCGAATGAAAGCAGCAAAATGTCCCTCGGACGAATTGGCTATCACCAACTGCGCCCTTATCAACCCGGATGATTTTCCCAGCGATGTGAAGTAAGTATGTCTTACTAATTAACACATATATATTATGTTATGTTAACACAACAGAATAAATATATAAATAAAAAATAATATTTTAAATATAAGAAATTAATATATTTTTTTTACTATATTAATAGTATTTTTTTTACTATGCAAATAAAATAAATTATACTGTTATATAAATTCAGGTTTTTATAAAAAATCAATTTTTAAATTGTGTGTAAATATGAAATATATATTTCTGGCATTGAATTATGTTACATTTTTATAATTTTCTATTTATTTTTACTCTATTTGACTTATGATACAATATTTGTTTCAGGCATATTGAAGTTTCCACTGGACCTTCACAACACTTTGTATTCAGCATCAGGTTCTATAGTGGTGTGGACAGAGGAACTGTTGGTTTCTCTGCACCTCAAAGAAAATGGGCTACATTATCTATTGGACAGGTATTTATATTTTTTGAACACTGCCCCATATATAACTTAAACAAAGGACTAAGTAAGTAATGGAATGTTTTAGCACCAGCTGATAAAACATTCTATTACTCATTTTGGGTTCAATATTTGAAACACAGAAGCAGAACTCATTGCCTCACTTCTTACCAAAGTGTGATAATAAAAAATTAAATTAAATTAGCTTCACACTATATCCCGCACACAGCAGGGTAGGCAGAGGGAACCTAGTGTAAAGACACTTAGTTCCCCACTTTCTGCCGAGTTCTGGAGGCATTGCGTGTTGAGTGGCAGAACTCAACGCCACGCTTAACCTCGACACCAGAGCGAAGAAATGGAAATATAAATTTAAGTAAATATTTCATCTCCTCGAGTGGGGATCGAACCCACAA